>JADZMA010001235.1:0-23227 GCA_020796225.1 Arion vulgaris
ATGGACTGACAACGTCAAGCTGCAACACACCTGGCGCAAGATGAAACTACTTTCTCCGATGCTTCGGCAAATGTGGTTAAGATGAATAAGATATATGGCCGCTCATCTTTATATTCGACATAAATTGTATTATAAGGATGCCTTCCTTTGCGTTTCCCTTGGCAATATGGGATACAGGTCTGACAGACTGAGAGTATCATCAGACAAGCTTAAGATTGGAACTTCTGACCAAGCATCATTGTGTTGCAGACCTTCACCCCAGAACATCAGCAATATTTTCCCAGATGTGAGGTAGGAAGGGCAGTGCCATTCAGAACAAACATGGAAGAATACTTGCCGCTAGACCTGACACTGACTTCCTCCTTATATTTAAGTGATAAATTCTAGAAGGTACACATGAAGGGTACAAGATGGGATAGATTGAAAGATTAGGAACAGTATAAATGTAGTTGGATTGGTTGTGGTTGTGGTTTACTAAACTGACGTCATTGCACTCGGGCAAACCCGCAGGTGCTCAGTCTCCCCAGCAGCAGATATCCAGGTATGCCTGGCCGTTCCTGTGGCTCCAACTGATTCCAACCTACCTCTCATCTGCCTCTCGGGGCATCCAGTTCGGCAGACAGGGTAATTCCAAACTGCTTAAATCAGCAGTCAGTTCAACATCGATTTGGTGTCCTCATCCAACAAAAGTCTCAGAGAGACAAAATATCACCTCCCATCTTAACTCCCCAACTTAATCAGTGCTGTTGATTGAGCCTGTCCGCTCCTCTCATTACCATAAACCACCCACATGCCGGACCAGTATATCCCATCCAGCCACTGGAGGGTTAGAAACCTGGGCAGGCATCACTCATACCAGAAACTCCTGCCATCCCTGGATCTTGTGGCGCATCAGCTGAGAGTCAGATACAACAACTGCCCCAATGAGTAAGTCCCAGAAATCAATGGGGCAGCGGTAACGGCCCTCAACTCCATCCTCATACTAAGTAGTTGTCCTGTATGCCCCGCCATCTCTGCTGCCTACCATGCGCATTAGCCAAAGCCCTGCCAGTTCTCTACATTGAACCGACCCATCAGTATATCTAACAACATCATCATCCCGCTCCATTATCTTCTATCGCTGCCAACTGCCAAATCCATTCCTGTTGCCCCCAATCTCTACATTCTCTTCCAGAAATGTGAATAACGTTGGGAATAGTTCATCATACTTCCATCTGTTGGGATCATTCTTCCTTTAGCAGTGGGAGTCCGCAACCGTAGTCACCTGGCCAATCGTTCTCTCAGCCTAGGCCATCGACATGCCGCTTGATTCTCGATCCCATGCATCGGCCAAGTGTTCCTGTAGAGTGGATGTCTCGCTATCCGTCGCCTCACGCTCATAATACCTTGGTAGTTGAATGATACTAGTCCGAAGGTGGGGCCGGTTTCGGTGCGCAAGCAATGGACTGAATCACTGCAGGCGTCAGCAATTTGCAGGAGTACACTTGTCTTTGTTCAGGGCACATAGGTGTCGTTGGCAATGAGAGGGCAGACAGACTATTTGGCTCTGCCGCTATATCAGACAGCCAGCCAATGGACAGAGCTGACATCGTGAACGCCCTCATAGAGAGCGTGGCCTGCAGAAGACCTTCATCTACGGCAATCACATCCAACTTCACTAGATTACACGAGAGAACTGGGTTTGAAAGATTGAAAAAGTTGTGGCTTGAAAAGAACAAATTACAACAGGTATATGAGTAGGCTCATCATTCAAAATAGAACTATTGCAGTCCAGTCGCTGGATGCTGTTGGAGATATTGCGAAGAATCGGAGCACCTATGGACATATCCAAGTGCAATGAAGATATTCCAAACTGAAAATGAAGGTAAAGTGATATCAATTCAATCACCATGCATCAACGCATTTGAAGACAACAAACCAAATTATTTGGTCACCTAATGAAAATGAAACTAGATCTACTGCATCAGCGCATAATAGCAACCTGGCGGACAAAGAATCTGCCGGAAGACCAGGGCAGACGGATAACGTCTGTAGGAGAATGTCCTCCGACATCAAGACCAACAACTACCAGATAGAACGCCTGTGAATTGCATGATAAACTGAAACTCCCACAACTCTTCACAACACATGTAGAGTTAAGATAGACATCACACAAAAAAGTAGTGAGATGTGCCAAACCTTCATATTTATGAGCAGGCGCCAAATAATTCTGTGTAAATAAAGCTAATTAATTGTATATGGACACAGGCCGTCATTACCTTATCTATGGGTAGAGGCACGGCCTTGGATCCCCATTACACTAATGGATTCTGGAAACAAATTTATTTAGTGGTACTTTGACAGGAAGATTTGAGTTCCATGTACTAAATCCAGAAGATTTCTTAATGGAAAGGTCTATTACATTCAGACTAGCAGTATGATCATCCTGCAACAATTGACATGAAGCGTATATATTAGATTTCCTTATAAAGGTAGTCTACTAATTTGATGCAAAGTTTTTACATTTTTAACTACTTTGCTCCACGTTATTATTACTTTGGTCAGGAAAAATCGTGCTATCCTTTAAGAGACAGCAGCCATCACAGCAGTAAACAGGTCATGATTTCTTGAAGGCATATATACGCATAATGGTTGCCAAATTTGCTTTCTGAGCAGTGAGTCTAATTTTACAGTTCCTAAAATTTAGGGGAACTAAGTTTTGCATCAAACTTGCCCGTGCAAGTTTGAACAAGTACGCATCTGTTGTGATCAGGCGACTATCGCTTAAGCATGCTCACAGTCTGTAGCTTAACTTTTAAGCATTTATTTCGTTATTATTCATTTATTTTTATTTCCGTTCATTTGACTAATTGTTTATTTCGTTATTTTAATTAGTTATTTTATTATGTACTTTAGTTATTTAATTAAAAAATATATAATTTCGTAACATTTTCAGACTTAATGGTATATATATATATATATATATATATATATATCTCTGATCATGAGCTTAATAGTATCTCTCTCCTCTCTCTCTCACAGTCAGACCAATGGTATCTCTCTCTCTCTCTCTCTTTCTCACATCTCTCTCTCTCTCTCTCTTTCTCTCTCGATCCCGCCAGACAATAGTAGAAGTGCCTGTCACTTTATATTTCTAAATTCATCCTCGGCCTTTGGCTAAGATCAAAGTGTAGTATCTATGTCGCGATATCTGTCCGTGACTCATTGCTGCTGGGTTGCCTGGGTTATCAACCATGTTACAGAACTAGTGCCCCATTCCAGTCGAAGCCAGTCAGAGCCTTCATTAAACCACATGGCCTGCGTATTACCAAAACTAAGAGTGTGTGATCAAGAAGTTGAGTAGAACTGATAGTTTATAAACGTTTTCACGTTCCCGTTGCTTTGAGTCCACCTGGTATGGCACATCTGGGACAGGCCAACAAAAATAAAAAATAAAAAGATTTATCTTTCTAAGTCCCCCACGTCTGTTATGGGAGCTCAAAGAGAGGAGCAGAAACAGTAACACTGACCTACAGGCATGTCGTGAAGCTGCTGAGGCAAGGGACTGAGGCTACCTAGTAAAATAAAAAGCGCCGTAGAAATCGGATGTACACAGGCTACTTGTAGACATAACTAATTTACAACATACAATTACTTTTGACTCCAGATCACCCATAAAATCTGAAGTGGTTTAACAGAAGTGGTCGTTCTGGAGCGTTTTTATTCTTTTGCACGAACACTCGAATATCGACCACTTGTTAACATTCTGTGTGATCTATTTGCTCTGAACTAACAGCGGTGTACATTTAATGTCCAGTCATCTGCTAGCCTTACATCCATTTCTACGACACTTTATTACTGGAATATTCCCTAATTTCACCTCGATCTGCTACGACATGCCTTGTATCTGATCGACACTATTCTTTGATTATCTTGTAATTTATTTCAATCTAACTAGATAGAGTATATACTTGGCACATATAAATCCTTGTTTTCTTGCTTTTTATATAGAGTACGCCAACACTTGCTTTAGTATAGTGTATTGCCCAAATGTGACAGTGGTTACAATTGCTTTATATAAGTACTTAACACACCATAAATGTGACAGTGGTTTACAATTGCTTTATGGAGAATATAACGCTACCGTATGACGAAGTGGTTGCAGTTCTAACTGTGTAAATGTAACTTGCTGCAAATGTGGCAGTGATTACAATTACTTTATATAAAGTATAACACTTCAAATGTGACAGTGGATTACAATTGCTTTGTATAAGAAGTGTAACACTGCAAAATGTGACGAGTGGTTAATTGCTTTATATAGAAATTATAACTTACTGCAAATGTGAACCAGTAGTTTACAATTCTTTATAGATACTTAACATTTACCAAATGTGGCGGTGATTTACAATTGCTTTGTGTAAGAGTTCTTAACACTTCAAATGTGACAGTGATTACAATTTATTTATATAAGTACTTAACACTGCAAATGTGACGAGTGGTTACAGTAGCGCTACATGTAGTGTATTACTGCAAATGTGACAGTGGTTAATTTACTTTATATAAGTATAACATTGCAAATGTGGCAGTGGATTCTAATTGCTTTATGTAAGTACTTAACACTTCAAATGTAGCAGTGGTCTTTTAATTGCTTTATATAAGTGCCAACACTATAAATGTGGCTGCGGTGCAAACTGGAAGAACTGAGATGGAAAATGGGGATTGAAGATAGAACTGCCAATTGTAGAAAACTTTGTTGGGGATATTTGATCAACACAGATCAGGTTTCATTAATCCTTATACGCTGGTAAATATATTGAGATGAGAGCAAAACCCTATGTATCTGTCTGGTGCGCTGTGTTAAGGTCTTTAATCACTTCATAGTGTATATGTCATGTATGGCCTGTTTGTCTTTACCAGACTGTCAGTGCCTGCAACACTTGCAGGTGGGATGGGGACAACCAGGCCGGCAGGGGCAGGCCCAGTAAACGCTGGCTGGAGAGCCTGGATGCGTACCGAGGATAAGCACTAGGCTCCAAATGGCGCTGAATTTGATGTGAGCGTGAATTACGTTCTGGGCAAGGCTGTTTATATATCATGCAATGGAATGATCAAAATGGCCAGGAGCAAAGAAGAGAGAGAGAAGAGGGCTGTCAGTTGTGTTTTGTGTAGATACTTCTAGGTGCCGTGTCTTTTTATTTTTGTAAACTCTGTCTAAGTCTCTTTCACAGAAGACTGCTGCCTGTGCACCCATAGCCTGGGCAGCTCTTGTGGTGGGCTGGAGACTTGCAGCACATTTTACAAACCACCTCTCTCTACCATCACTTTTTGTTTTGTCCAAAGGAAGACAAAGTCCCATATGTTCGGAGTAAATCAAGCAGAGGATGCCGAACGATGAGAAATAAATGCCACACCAACCATCAACTGTCTGGTCCTTCCCTCCCGGATTTGTGGTTAAGGCTTATAATCTAACCCCATATGCATCAACCATTATTACCACACAAAGCAGTGGGAATGTCTGTCAGGTTTACTTCTGCTATTATCTTCCTCCTTTCTCTTCCACAAGGCAGTAGGTGTAGCGCAATTTCAGATGGTACAGTCTACTACCACCAGCTCACATTAAAGTGTCATACAGCAGCAGATCGAACTTTGTGTAAAACATTTATTATATATATCAATGAACACACAGATCAAAAAATATCCCAGTGCTTTACAGAAATGGTTTTATAGAAAGAGATATTAAAGTCATGGACCGCTAAAATGTCTAATGTTGAAGTGTTAGATAGAGATCAGAATATACAGAAAACTTATCATCAATATTAGAAAAAGAGGCAGTCATCATTTTTTCGGGGCATGTATTGAGAGGAGGTTTAGAACACAATGTATGACAACTGGTAAAATCGAGGTAGACGAAGCGAGAAGACAGAAAATTGCAGGATAAGCCTGACTTTGCCATGGCACAGTGACATCAACATCTGAGTTGATAGCAAACACCAGCGACAGAGATTTGTGGAGATCTGCGATCGCCTGCCAGCCAGCACCTGATATTGATGATTATGTATCGCGCATAAATAGAACTATGATTACCTACTTTGAATGAACTAAATCCGAGCTATCTCATGCAGCGTCAATGTTGCACAGCAGGATTTAAAAATTGCCAGTCGCCAGATCGCGATATGTATCTGAAGCCGGACTGTCGTACGGTGTCCAATAATTACGGCCTGAAAAGAATATTGCGTTTGGGTTAAACAAATGTTTAAAAGTAAATCTGATTCAATAATAACGGCGAAAGAATTTGTTTTATTTTTAACTTTGACGTTCTTGATAGTTCAATACCTTTGGTGTATGATCTGTACCAACAGCAGAAGAATCAGTTATAGCAACACATTAACAGACTCCAGTTGACATGTAAAGGAATACAACACTGAAAATACATCTCACAATACTGAAGAAATGGCATTTTCCAAGAAAAGGTACAAAATATCTCTATGGACAAGCATCAATTCAAAACAAGTCCCAAAGATTTTGCCACCTGAGAAGTATTTTGTCAGCAAATATAGAATAACTATAACTCTAACACAGGTAAGTAAATGAAATCAAATCCTTAGGATAAGTGTAAAAAATTTTTAAATACAAACATGTCACCATAGACACTAGAAGAAGTTATTTCAAGCTCAATCGTTTTACTAACATGCAATCAGTGCCAAACTTGGACGCTGACATCAAACGATAGGAGGAACAATGGTCAGAAATGGGTAAAGGTAATCTTCTGGAATGCTGGTATTATAGTAGAACCATTTAAAAATAGAAGGACATCAGGAAAAACGTAAGTACAAAACAACATCGGTACTTTGAACTTCATCAGAAAGCAATAAATTAAATGGTTCGGTCACGCCAAGTGAATTGCCAACAGACTCGTAGGTTAGCATATCAAAGAGCAATGTTACTTGGATACAGTGAATATGGATAACTCAAGCCGTCAACGTAAAATGGACTGCAAATAACAGATGCTGTGAAAACACCTTGTCGTATTTTACACCTGGCATGCCGTTCTGGCAATCTCTTCTTGTCTGGCGTATGAGGCACCAGCAAGTTCGAACAAAAGAAGAAAATAAAATATAATAAAGTAAACATTGTACCTTTAAAATACGATTTCCATCTTTTATTTCAGCAGCATCTGCTCTCAATCCTGAAAATGTCAGGCCATCCATCAAGTATGTGTGGTGATTCTAAACATTGTTCTATTACACAATGTAGTGTTACTCTTGAAGAAATAGATGGAACCATCAAGGGTGTGGTTGACTGCAGCATCTGCAGTTGGGTGAGACCTGACCACGGTGTATTGATTTCCTGGGGAAAAAAGTAAGTCTCAATTTCTGAAGTTACAGGGCTTAATGAAATAATGAGATTGCTTTTTTTTCGAACTAGACGTGACCGAGCTTTTTCAGCTCTTCGGCCGGTACCATGGACATCATGGCTCCGCTTTGGTTTCGGTGCCACGAACACCACCGTAAATCTGGAGAATCTGTGGCTTCACCTGTTCCAGCTCGCGAGAATTGAACCGCGCCCACAGGCTTGTTACCGTCGTCAACGCGCTACGAGCTTACGCTGGGCAAGTGGATAAAACTTATGCTTAGAAGATCTATAACGGCGACTCTGGCGGTGAATATGTGGTGGAGTTGATAAGATGTTTTTTTGCGTTCAGATGTTGTTGCAGATTCGAACCGGATGTAATGAAGACATTCTGCCAGAACATGTTAAATGAAACTGACGGCAAACATACACTGACACTAAATCCGTCATGTGCTCAGAAGGATCGATTACCGTAAATATTGTAATTTTGTCGACACTCCGGCATACCTTTGATATTGATGGTGACCTGGTAAAGTTGTTCAGTACATCACAATCGTTGTATTGCCATGCCGGCTGATGTAAGCGATCGCAAATATCACACAGCTTGTGTGTCCTTGGTGCACAACCAATCAGTTTGCGGCCAATGAACACTCGTCGTACCATAAGCCAGATTGTTCCAGAATTGTCTCTCTGTCTTTCGTATCTCGTCTCATTGATTTTGCAATTGTTACAATGTGTCCCTAAATATCCATAATCATCCTTTGTGCCTGAAAAATGATGACCTATCTCTTTTTGTGTACGTTTTCTCTGCAAGCTGATTTGACCTCTTTCAACAAGTATTATTATTCATTTGTGATCATGGATCTTAGCATTCTCCTGCAAATCCATCTCTGTCATCTACAGAGATTGTGTATCTCCATTATTGTATTATCCATGACTAGCTTCCATATATGTCAGTTGTGGCTCTTTATACTACTACGACTTAGTTTTTTCTTTCTTACGTCAACTGTTTTAGAAAATAAAGCGTATTTTATTTCTGACCGCTCCAAATACCACGAGCTCAGGTGGTCGTTAACATATTCACTACTAAATTGAAAAAATCTTTTTCAGATTGTCTCTAAATTTTCATCCAAGTTAACAAATTTGATCAAAAATTACTATCGGACCGCAGTAAGTAAAAACCGGTGCTTTACAGTATATAAAAATAAAGAACCCTTTCATACCTCGTGTGCAAGACCAATACAAGAAGCCTGTATTTCGTGACCGTCGGCACGATAAGGTGATAGTCAGCATCACGCTTCGGCCACACCCTTTGTTGCCTCCCAGAGCATGTCCCGGAGTGCACCCAATTGAGCTGGGGTCGACCTGAAGTCATCGCAGTGGGAAAAATTCCACGCGCCCACCTGCGGGTTGAACAGACCACCAGCGCGTGAAGCGGTTCCTAACAGTACGCTACAACCGGCTCTCTTTGCAATGTATAATAACCAGAAATGTATTCTTAATGCTTCTAATATAAATCTTGTACTCAATTTCGCATTAAACAATGCTTAGCGTAGTAATGCGGCAGTTTGGTTATTTTTAATAGACATTATAGGGTGCACCCACTAAGCAGCCTGAAGTACGGAATGATTACCAGCACCAATTTAGGGATTGAATACTTTCAATCACGTAATTTTGTATTACTTCCGGACGCGGTTATATTGCGTGTATGCTGAATTATCAATTATGCTTGCTGCGTCATCTTAAAAAATATATGAGCAATACATCATTACGACAGGCGAACAGGGATTCGTGCAGACAGTTGGCAGTACCGAAGAAACATGAATACTAACTGTTAATCTTGGAACAGAAACAAACAATAACAACAATTTATTTCTGCCCGGAACTGTGGGAAATAGACTTACCACTGAACGACCTTCCAGACTTTTGTGAAGTCAGAATACACCTGTAGTGTAGGCTGTTTGTAAATAGGTAAGATATTTGTCCATCTGCACTATTTGAGTGCTGTCTGGTTGTCCGGGCACTGGGCTGATGGTTGGAGCTTCAGCAGATGTCCCACATTATTATCATAAATGTCATGAATATTTTCATATGCTCACAAATTTGCTAACTACAATTTTTGATTTTAGTTTGGTCTTGCCATCTGAAATAGCTATAAAACAACGTGTGAAAGTATCAATTTGGTTTAAGTACTAGCCTATGAAAATATTAATCACAAACAATTGAATTCATTTTTAATGTTTTTATGGTCAACATGGTCTAATATGTAAAACATAACTCGTTTCTGTTAGAAAGTGATATATCGTCTTAAAAAAACTTACAGCCTCCTATTAAACCAAAAATATTAAAAAAAGAAGTTACATTTACTTCTCTAAATACTGATATCTTGTGAGATAAAGTACACTCTGAAACTATACTAAATACTTATATGCTTGTGAATGCCTCAGGGACAACACAATGCTGTGATGTCTACGATGAATTCACTCAGAAACTGCTACTAAATACTGATGTCTTGTAGATACATTCAGAAGGCTTGCTACTAAATATTTACCTGATATCTTGTAGATAAATACACTCAGAAACATTACAAAATACTGATGTCTTGGCGAATAAATTGCTCAGAACTGTTTGCAAAATATGATGTCTTGTGAATAAGTACACTCAGAAAACTGTTACACAAAACACTGATGTCTTGTGAATAAATTACACACACTCCAGAAACTTTGCTGCTAATACTGATGTCTTGAAGTTAGACACACTGATACCCTCAGCCTTCCCTCTATTATCTGTATCCCAGCCAAACATCAACTGCTCTGGCGCCGAAAAGTTTTGAGTCTGAATGTTTCACTGGGCATTATCAGTGTAAGTGCCTCTTAGCTGTAACCTATTTACCTGACAAAGATATCAAACTTGGCTGTTAAATGTTGGTTGCGTTTTGTTTGTTATCTGTCTCGCTGTGAGAGGCTGTTCAAATTGTTCTGCGGAGTTATAATATCTTTCAGACCAATTGGGTCGAAGAGATTGATACAGACAAGGCGACGCCAGAAAACATAATAAAAGAAAGAAGAAAATATCAGAAGTGATAACTAATTATTGTATAATACTAAGGCACAGGGTGGTAAGTCATAATTCTGTCCGCGCTAAGTTATTCCTCAATGAATTTTCCAAACAGTTGAATTCAAAGTGAGTTAAAAAGCAAAATAAAGATCCCAACCCTATATCGTCAATAAATAAACATATATATATTATTATATACTAAATTGAAAACAGACATTAATAGAATATACGAGTTAAGTAGTAGAACTCTTCTTCTTCTTCGCGTTCGTTCTTTACGACCAATTTTAATCACTCATTGGCAATTTTGATCTTTGCCAGAGCGTGTATACATTGCATTGGTTTCAGTGAGCCCCCCCTAAACATAAAAGTTCTACATTTAGGACACGATATGCATCCGATTTATAGCCAAACTATCTTGGCAGTATATCTTACGACATTAAGTGGCGAGTAACAGTAAGTTCTAGTGCTTTACCCCAATTTGGGTGGTAACCACTCGGGCAGTAGTATAAGTAAAACAGTAAGTAAAACTGAAAGACTTCTTATGGGAAACAACTCTTACACAGTGTGTGTAATGGCATTACCTTGGACTTCCATATGCTGAGTGGTAAGCCAAGTGTGGGAAAAAGGATTAAAGGTATTTTCAGTAATTTTGGGTATGAAGACCCCAGTACATGAGTCTCCTCGAAATGAGGTCTGTTATTTCTTTTCACTCTATTATTTTTTCTATTCCTCTCTTTTTCTTGAACACTCTGTCGACCATTTCTTAACCACTCTCTGTGAATTTGTATGTGATTTGAACCTAGACAACATTATTCTGAGATTATGCCTACAGTAAACCAACATCTGATTTCTGCGGCTTTTTATTTTACTAGGTAGCTTTTCTAATTCCTACATCAGTAACCCTTTTACAGCATACCATGTGAGTTGCAGTGGTATATTTCTTCCCTTGCAGACTTTAACCACCACAGGTGTTTTTCTCGGTCCTACTCAAAGGTGTGTGATTCTATTTTCTACTTATTACATTCTCACTCCCTTCTTGCAGTTGTCTGCCTTCTTGCTATCCAGGACTCCACAAATTGTGATGGTGCCACTAAGTGTCCTATTCACATTCTCTCCCTTCTTTGAGTTGTCTGCAGTATCTACTGACAGACTCCATGGTGTGATAATTCTCCACTAGAGCAGTGTTAACCTTTTGTCTATACCCACCAAAGCCTTTCAAAATTACATGTCCCCCTTCATTCTTGTAACATATACAAAGAATTTTATTTTCCAAAAGTAGATTGTTCACTGGAAAAACTTAAATGATAGGTTTTAAGGAAGAAATCACTAGGAAATTGTTGAGAAAAATTATTAAATTACACACAAAATATACAATAGAACAGAAATTCAAGTACGATATCATTATAATGATATATTTTTATTTTATTTAATTATTAATGGTATTTGTATTACTTACACTTAGTGAATCTTTTGCAATTTATACATGCTGCAAAGAATTTTATAGTATATTTCCATTTGGTGCTTCTCAGTCAGTCTCTCATTGTATTATATCAATATTCTTTTTTTAATTTTTTTATTCCAACAGCAAATCCAGTTATGGCACTAAATCCACTTTCATTAAATAATATGAAGATGAAACGATTTTCTTGCACATTTGATTTGAATTTGAATTATTTGATTTCTGTTTCCTCACAAAGCCATGCCGTCGATCTTTTTATATAAAATAAGTTTTAACAGCTGTCATTTGCACATTTAGAGTTCTTCTTGTACTCTATATTTGAAATATCAGACCATGCACTAACGTGACTGCAATCAATTTATTTTCAAATCAAAAATCTTCTTACCTCAAATCAGCCGATAAGGTACACCGAATGATAAATAATAACAGAAATATCAGTATAACGGTATCCGTCGCCACGCATTTCTAGAAACTAATGAAACTACTTCAAAATGTTTGTTATAAATATATTCTGACATAAATCAATAAAGTAATAAACTAAATATCTTAGCTTTTGCACCAGCAAGAGTTTATTCCTCCTTGAAGATTGGTTATTTAATATATTTTGTTGTTAAAGATATGGGCTGAATAACTAACAAATGCTTTACTATCGACCGTTAACACGTCACTTCCATTTCAGTTTGTCGCTTAAATCACAAAGTATCAAATAGTTCCGTAAATCTTGTGAAACAGTTTCCTTTCGAGAGCTATCTTACTTCAGTGTAAAGTAAAAGTCTCACATAGTCTGTATTTTGTTCTTCACAAAATAGCTTGAAGAAAACTTGCTCACATTTGGCATTACTTTAAAACATTGATACACTTTATAATTTAATTTATTACATTTTAAGATAGGCTAAATATTTTTGCTTCTAAGTTTTCTATGAATATTTGTATACAAGCATTTCTGGATTCTCATCTTCATCAATTTTTAAGCAACCACATTTTTTCCTTGCCTATCAGATTAAATTTTCCATCTGCAGCACAATATGTTATATTTTTCATTATTTATATTTTGACATCTAAACAATTTATTAGCCTATTATATACATCTTTGTAAGTAGAGGTGCTTTCTAATGATTTTACAGAATAATATTTCTTCAGAAAAATCTACATTATCAATATATCTTGTGTCAAGTTATCAATACTACTTATCCTTACTGTCTCTCAAAGATTGATTCATCCATTTGCTGAAGAAATTTTCCTTGTTTACAGCTTTTCAATAGTTGTATTTCTATATCTTCAGTCATTTCGTCTATTCTGTTACAGAACAGCATTTACTGATGTATATTTCACCTATTTGTCATCTTTTTTCCAGAACGTTTAGAAATGATGATAGTTTGATTAAATTCTCTCCTATAGTATAGTTTTCATTTAGCAATGAGTAAGGAGATTTGATAACTAACCTCAAAATTCTGGTGTGGTTACTAGTATGAGCAGTAAGCTGGGGACTTTAATGTTGCTCTGTTTTCAAAATTTGTCTTCAAAGTTTAAAAAGTAATTCCGTCTGAATTAACATAGGCACTATGTTTCGCCTTCAAATGCGCCTCAAGATAAGGCTCGTTCATTGATTCGTTGGTCAGGCATTTATTGGCATAAAGACATTACTGGAATACATTAATATAATAATATTTCACACCAGGCAGTATACGTCTGAAAATTATCGATTATTGGCATAGTTATTTTGAAGAAAAAAAAACATCAATCTCGGCTAACAATATTTTATACTCACATTTATGTGAGTCAAATCTACTCTTCTGAAAAGTATGCGGAGTGTTCTCTTCTAAAGTAGCTCTGATAAATTCTAACCTCCAATAGTTATATCTTCTACGTGGCGTCTTCTGTTCTCTTCTGCTTTTCTCGTATAATCTGGACTAACGGTCTGTACTTTGAATTGTTCTGTGTCTAGTTTCTGGTTTGATTCTAACTTCTATATAAACTGTTTCTGTATTTGAATCTCCTGTCTGCTTCTTATTTTCTCCTCTTCTCTAAAATAAATCTGTATATATATATATATATATATATATATATATATATGAATATTCTATTACTTTACTATTCAGCTTTGTGTTACTCACGACTGCATTCCACCTCTATTCTCTCTTGAAACTCATTTTCTTTGTCTTTTTGACATTCTTCTGTCATTTAACATCTAAGTGTTCATCATAACCACACCTTCTCAATCTGTCGCTAAACATGGAATACAAGATCTCATGATATTCTACTGCTAATCATATATAAATAACAACTAAAGTAACTATACAACTACAAGAAAATGACCTCTAAAAACTGTATAATCCCAGCTGCTGAAACGATATCCATCTCTAGTAATCAAATTAATATTTAAAACTTGTATTGATCAAAACCACATGATATTCTTGGTTTCTTATCGTACCTAACATTTCAAAGCCCGTCAAACGGACCTGCTGTAGCGGAAATATGATATGTGGCTCTGTCAATACTAATACATACTCAAGATTTGTATATATAAAGCTCATTTTGAAAACCTTCATGGCAAGGTTGGCAAACCAGCGGACACTGACCACAGTTTTTATATGACTCGATTTTATTCACCTGTATTTTATGGTTCCAACTTTTCCAGACTTTGTTAAAATAAAGATGTAGTATTTTCCGCTTGTGAAGATTTTTAAACTTGAGTAAAGTGATTGGCCAAACAACAGTCGTTTTGTAAGCCAAGTCAAAAGCATTACATCGGTTTTGCAGCATCATGAACATTAATTCAACTCAGGCAGTCCGCCCTTTCATTTGATAGAAAATGCCCCCTGTAGGCTTGGGCCTCCTACGTTGGGAAACAGAAGGCACTAAAGTGTACCTTGTTTGTTGACAGAAAACAATAAAAAGATAAGACATATATTACAACAAAGCAAGAC
This sequence comes from Arion vulgaris, assembly GCA_020796225.1. Classification (NCBI taxonomy): domain Eukaryota; kingdom Metazoa; phylum Mollusca; class Gastropoda; order Stylommatophora; family Arionidae; genus Arion; species Arion vulgaris. The sequence goes on from JADZMA010001235.1 coordinate 14,773, forward strand.
AAATATTGTTGAAAAGACAAAGACATTCTTTTTCTTTGTCATCACATTGTGTCATGTTGGCTGGTGTGGAACATATCTATTTACACCAAGCATCAGCACAATAATCTACTATATATATGTTTCCAACGTGTGCATGTTTACCGTACCATGAACTGTTATTTCATCATCTATCTTCTCTCTTGTTCTCTTTCTCTCTCTCTCTCTCTGTCGTCCACTGTCTGATGTTCCTTCGATTTTTGTCGATTGTGTCGCGAAACTATCTTCCAGCTTTACCGATCAGATGACTTCACGCAAAAATCAGCATTAAACACCATATTAGGTATATGGCCTGGACTGATTTCATTGCGGATAGTTTCAAAAAATAATGATCGTAAAATGAAATTGTCTTCTCTTCTCTCTCTCTCTCTCTCTCTCTCTATCTTACGTCTTTTATTCTTTTCTCATTCGCTCTAAATCAGACACGCCACTTTGGCTTGTGTCAACAATAATGTCTCAAAGCAGATTTTTTATTAAATGCAACTTAACTAATTATATGTTTTATTAATAAATCTATCTTTCTTTACTCCCCTACCCCACACACACACACACACAACCATAATGCTTATCTGTTTGTGTCCTTCTCCTCTCACTCTCTCTCTTTTATCTCTCTCTCCCACACAACCAACAACAATTATCATGTTGTTAATAAATCTTTCTCTCTCCTCTCGCTCTCTCTCTCTCTCCTCACTCTCTCTCTTATTGGTCATTTTGTAATAATGCTCAGATATTTCTCAAGTAATTCATCAAATAATGTAGTAAAAAATATCTTGCATTTATCATAGATCACAACTAAAATAAGCTGTTTATACAGGAAAAGCAAAGATGATAGAATTAATCAGTCAAAAACCGCTCGATCTGTGTGGAATCTACAAAACTTCAGAGGGGAAACGCACATGCCTAGGTAAAGTACGTCAAACAGGAAGAACCGATAGTGCCAATGCTCGCCCACGAGAAGACAGATGATCTCTCCATAGTACTAGAGACATTTCCCAGAAATCTACAAATCAATCCCACCTCAACAACAGCAAGAGTGGACAATAAATTTCATCATCCCACCTGGTAAAACAATAGACAGATAGACGAAATCCGTCTAGCACCAAAATTCAGAATGTTAAACTCACAATATTAAAGCGGTTCTGCTGTATTGGTTCCAGAAAGGATAGAGAACAAAAAATGTAATGAGTGTTATAGTACCAAAACATTCATCCAACTGGGTATTGCACGAATAATTGGAACTAAGATGATATAATAACTAAAGTTTATGGAAGGGCAGAGACAAGATTCAGAGTGAACCAGATTTGGAAGAAAGAACAACAGCAATGCACCACAAGATACCGTAATCATTTTGCCACTCACATACTTTCTGAGGAGCTGATCTAAATAATGCTCTTTGTTTCAAAATTACAAACGTAAATGTACCGCCTGGCGATGACAGTAGCGGTGTATAACGTATTGCTTGCGCCTTTAACCAGCAGAGAGAATAATAGCGAACGTATTAATGCGTCTTTAGTAGTGAATGAGGAGAGCGTATATATGCGTCGCCCAGCGGCTAAAGGTTGAAAACCACTAAGATACTATAGCAAGAATGGTCTTGCCTCTGGAATAACCTCGTGAAAAAAAAAGTGAAGACCTACAATTACACAGAAGAGAGATTTGAGGCAGAGCTAACGATATGTGCGGAAGGCATAAAACTGCAGAGGTCGCTGAGATAGGAAGAATTGACGCCAGGTGTGTAGCCGTCCATCGCAAGCGATGATGACAACTGTCTCGGGCGATATTATATTTCGCACCTCTGGTGTGTGCTGAAGGTGACTGTGAGTCCAATCCCTGAACAGAATCCCCGACCGGTGGGCATACGCCGTCAGATTAGACATATTGCGTATTGTGTGCTCTGTCTTTCGCGCTGCTCGTTTTCTCTGTGACTCAGCTAATGCCGATGATTCTCAGTAATCGGGTTCTCTTTTGTTCATTACCAGCGCCACATTTGGCAATCTTGCCTGAGATTTAGCATGTATCTATATCGAAGCATTTCAGAACACTTTAAGTGTCTTTAAGCATTTTCTGCAATAACGTCTGCCCCCTTCAAACTCTCCATCCATCAACTGTTTTAGGATGCGTTATCAGGCATTCAAACAGCAGCAGCCGACCATCTCAGTTGGAGCCTTCTGCAGCAGGGTGTTGACGCTTTCAGGATCTTTGCTCTTGTAGAGAGACTTGACTGTCTAGATTGTCCTGCCAGTTTATTTTAGTGGCTCGTGGGCAACATTGTGAAATGGTTTAATTTTCTTGCGTGTCTATATACACACTGTCATGTCTCAACTTGTATTACAGCAGCGTAGTTAGCACTATGTATAATAAACTTTCAGCTTTAGCTGACTATGCTTATCCTTTCGCTCCCACACGGTGACACGTAACCTTCACCGCAGGTCAGTAAGAGCCTGAGCCAACTGAGATTTTAAAAGGCAAAATAGAAGAGGAAAGAGATTAAACATAATAGAATTACAAAATAATATCAAATATCAGATTAGTGACTTCATATACATATATTCGTCATTGTAACGAATATTCAAAAAATACCAACGATAAACCACTTTGCGAACATGGGTTATTAAATAACAAAATTCATGAACACATGTGTTTGTTATATTAACAGTATTTAGAAACATATGTGTTAAGTAACAAGTATTCATTTCAGAATTCAATCAATCCAGAAGTACTTTCTTCCGGCGGCAAGCGATAAATATATCTACAACTCTCTTTTAGCGGTGCATGTAATCAGTTCTGACGTCGATCTTTTGTCGAACCATGATGTCAGGCTATCCAATGTCTTTTCACTCTAATATTACGATCTCTCCTTTATAAATTTTCTGTATGATGCAAATATTCTAATCACTTCTCTTTACGCATTATATGCTCTATGCCGAAAAAGAACATGATGAACTGGATTCTTATTCTTTTTGATAAAGGTTTCTTTGTGTACATTTGATTTAAAACCTGTGTTGTTTTGTATCATAGAATTTTCAGCCATTCTTCTGACTAAACCATATCTGGCTGGTTCTAATGATCTTATTGATCGTTTGTTCATTGTCCATGATTCGCTGTCATACATAAGTATTGCTACTCCTAATCTCTGTTGTACATATGCACATGAGTGATGTTCCTTTTTGACATTATCTCTTTATAAGTCATGTGTATTCTAACCATCTCTCTATTTTCTTGTCTGTTTCATCAGGATATCTCTATCTTTGATTTAAACATTCTGTGATTGTGCGTTTACGTCTATAAATAAGTCATCTATGTTTCATTATATTGATTTGCAGGATCTTCTTTTGTGTTCTGTTCAGTATATTACATTTTTGTTCTTCCTGCTTCTTGCTGTTGTATTTTTGTCTTATCTTTATTGGTCCAGTCATATTCTGCTTTATTCTGTTTTTCCTTTATTTTCAGTAATTTTGAATATCTTCCGTCATCATTTCTTTTTTTGATCCATTGACATGTTGTGTAAGTTGAATTCATGACATTTGACAGATTGATTATTCAGCATCTTACCATTGTTATTCTATTATTTCCTATTTTTTTTTTCCATAGCATTATATCTGTTTGTAAATACGTTTAATGAAGTTCCTTTAAATCAGTCTTTCCAGTGTGGCTGATTGTGATTATATTTTTGTGCTCCTTTTTATTTTCTTTAATTTTGTTCTAAATATACTATATCAATGATACATAGTCACTGCTCACACATCTACTACATAGTCTTGTTTTACAGTTAGCGATCCATTTCAAAATCATTTATTTATCATAATATAATCAATTCCAGGTATATAGAACAATGTTGTTTCTCACTTGTCCATAGTCTCCTCGGATGATGACTATATTCTTGATTATCATTGTTATTTTGCCATTCTGTTAAGTATTATTAAAGTACCCCCTATCCTTTTCTCCTAGGCAGCCTCCTCCAATTGTTTGTCTACCTTTTCAAAACTAACATTGGTCAGTGTGCAAATTGTCTTTGCTGAAGCCTTACCTGTTTATAGCTATTTCTAACAATTTGTAAAAATCCTCTAGTTCATTATGTTTTTATACTGTTTGCTGGGTACGTATGTTTGTATGATGTTAGTATCTACTGGTGTACCTATGCTATCTGTTGCCAATTATACATGTTTACATGATGTTAGTATCTACACTGGTGTGCCTATGAATTTCAATAGCAATACTCTCTGATATTGTCCAAGAATCATTTCACCATTTTGCTCTCTAATATATTATCTTCCTCCGCACTCAGAGTAATATCCTGAATATATTATTCTAAAGCTGTCTGAATAGAAATTTCTCTGCACCTATCCATCTCATTTCCACTTATCCTAATATGCTTCAGTCCATTCTTGTCATTTCTTGTGATCTTCTAATTTCTTGCTTTGTTTTTGAATACAGACGTTCCATGTTCGATGTTCAAGTTATTTTCTATCGGTGTTGTTCGAATGTAAGTTTTTCATTTTCATTGTTACCGTTGCAGTTTGTGTTGAGACATGAATTACTAGGGATAATTGCGACGGTAGGTTCCTCTTCTTTCCGTCGGGCATTGACTATACCTGGCCGAGGATCGACATGAATTTACTGAGATAATTGCGACGTGGGTTCCTCTGCTTTCCGTCAGGTAAGTGGCTATACTAGCCAGATCGTGGCCTGTGCTCTAAATCAGATGCTCACACACCATCTCCAGGATCAGTGTCAATATCACAAATAGGTTGTGCCTTCCAGGCACCCAGTTTTACGACAGCCAGTTCTGAAACTTTCTCTGTTCTGTGCACAGAGATTGACAAAGCATCAACAACAGTCATTCTTCAGATCGTCAATGACATCATACACCCATCGTCTTCTAGGTCTTCTCTCCATTCTTCTTCCAGGCACAATTCTCTCCAGAGTATTTTTCTATAAATTACTCATGTCGTTTGATGTCAAAATATTTAATTTTCCTTGTTTTTGTATATTTAATAGCCAACTCTCTTTAATATCAAGCTATTTGCGAAATAGAATCGTTTGTTCTTTTTCTCTGTCACATGATCTATTCTAATATCTTTTTCTCACTTATCATTCTGCTGTTCAAGATGTATAATGATCTGCTCACTGCCTTTGTCAATATTCCATATCTCCTGTTCCATATGTTGCCAAGGAAAAAACGCGAACTCTTAAACGCGTGATTTTGTGTTTACTATGGAGACCATAACTTATGTTTCGTTCAATTCGTGATCACACTAAAAGTTAATTTGTACGAAGTCATATTTTGATGAATACAAGTAATTTTTTTGCATGCAGTCTTATATGTACCTCACGATATTACAAATCATTATTTAACTAATTTGCTTGGTAGCAGTTGATGCAAAAAACGTTTTTGTTATATAATTTTCTTTCAGCACAACAAATAATCAAAATTTAGAACATTGTACAAAATGGTGGCGAATAATTGCAAAGCGTATTCTATTTATATCATAAAAGCAAGTCGCATAGTGAACAGTAATTACCTTCATATGTAAGTGATAAATCAACGCGTACCATACCTTAATGACCGTCAGTAGAAATATTGTAGACACAGTTAATTCCACAGGATTCCTGATTTCGGCGTGAAACGCAATCCTGACAAATATCATTTCAAATACAGAAACGGTGACGATAAACATAACGTTTCGATAACAGGCCTTTATCAAGCAAACGAACAAACAAGGTGACAAATTAAAAATAAAAACACAAATGGACGATCAAATACAAACGTATCAAAGTACAATCTGGAATAAAAACGAATAACGAAATAAATGTAACACAAAAACACACATAAAAACTAGAAATAGAACGGAAAGAAACAATGAAACATCTAGTAAATATATAACTTGAATACATACAACATATACCCATATAGATTACAAAGCATGGGAAGAGAAAGTACTAAGAAGCATAAGAATGAAATACATGCAACATATACCCATATAGAGTACAAAGCATGGGAAAGCAAGTACTAGAAGCATAAGAATGTAATACGTTGAGCCCGCGTGGTCGCAAGGTACCATACAAAGAAATCAACCGATTCTCCAGAGCAAATCAACTACGATCATCAGAGGAACATGATCGGATGGCTGTGACCTGGACATCGCAAGCTCCTGAATGGCCAGTATCATTGAAATGGGTAGTACAGGGTCACCGAGCATTGGCGTATATCGCGCAAGTGTTGGGCGAATCGGTCACTGAGTCTCTTGCCGGTTTCCCCAATATAGGCCTTGTTGCACCGCTTGCAGATAATGGCATAGATAATATTACGGACTCGCACGTGAAACTGTCTTCAACAACGAACGTGGCTTTTGGAAAAGATACCGTGCGGGTCTGTATTACATAAGCACAAGTGTTGCAGCGCTGACGGCCACACTGGATGGTGCCAAAATGACTCCGGATATTAGGCTTGAGGCGACTGTAAAATTCATAAACTGAACAATCCGGGTAGGCCCATCGTTTCTGCTTGCTCTTGTCCTACGGAACATATCTCCGAATTTCTTGATAGTATCTTCAATCCTATAGTCACCACACTACCTTCATTCTTGAAAATACGAACCACACCTTGTCTGTTTTTTCGTCTATTGAGTTGTTGCCTGGCAGGACTTACGATCTCTTCCTCCTTGATGTGTGCTCATTGTACACCTCCATACCTCATTCGACGACTTCAAGCTCTCCAGTTCTTTCTCGACAGGAGAACTAACCCACTTGTCTCCACCTCGGCTCCCCTTCGTCTTGCAGAACTAGTTCTAACTCTCAACTCCTTTCAGTTCAATGACCAGTTCTTTGAGCAGATCAGTGGGGTCGTCATGGGTACTAAAATGGGACCCAGTTATGCTTGTCTATTCATGGGTCATCTTGAGCACCTAGTATGAAATTCCTATGATGGCCCTCTTCCGTCTGTGTATCATAGATACATTGATGATTGTATTGGCATTACCGATATGCCTGAAGCCGATTTGTCACGCTTCATTAATTTCATTAATGTCTTCAATCCGGCTATTCGGTTTACATCTCACATCTCTACCTCTTGTGTCAACTTTCTTGACATCACTATCACTATCAGCCTATCCACCATCACTACATCAGTATACTAAAAGCCTACTGATGCACATAGTTTCTTCTTTGTACCTTCCATTCCCAGGCTTGTCGTGACTCTTTACCATTCTCTCAACTCTTGCCCTTCGTCGCCTCTGTAGCGAGGACGACGATTTTCTCGATAAAGCTTACGAGATGCTGGATTTCTTTCGTAAGCGCTTATACCCGGATAAGGTGCTGCTTCTGCTATGCGGCGCGTTCAGCAAATTTCTCGCCAGGAGGCTCTCTCTAACCAGCATAGAACTTCCAATTCTGACAGGGTGAAACTTGTCTTAACTTTCCACCCGCATAGTTCCCTTGTGAAGAAAGTCTTATTCCGTCATCTCTCCATTCTTCAGTCTGATCCTGAGACACGTTCAATCTTCCAAACTATCCTGTAATACAGACCCGCACGGTGTCTTTCCTAAAGCCACGTTCGTTGTTGAAGACAGTTTCACGTGCGTGTCCCGTAATATTATCTATGCCATTATCTGCAAGCGGTGCAACAAGGCCTATATTGGGGAAAACCCGGGAGGAGACTCAGTGACCGATTCGCCCAACACTTGCGCGATATACGCCAATGCTCTGTGACCCTGTAGCTACCCATTTCAATGATACTGGCCATTCAGGAGCTTGCGATGTCCAGGTCACAGCCATCCGATCATGTTCCTCGATGATCGTAGTCGATTTGCTCTGGAGAATCGGTTGATTTCTTTGTATGGTACCTTGCGACCACCTTGGCTCAACGTATTACATTCCTATGCTTCTTAGTACTTTCTCTTCCCATGCTTTGTACTCTATATGGGTATATGTTGCATGTATTTCATTCTTATGCTTCTTAGTACTTTCTCTTCCCATGCTTTGTAATCTATATGGTATATGTTGCATGTATTCAAGTTATATATATTTACTAGATGTTTCATTGTTTCTTTTCCGTTCTATTTCTAGTTTTATGTGTGTTTTTGTGTTACATTTATTTCGTTATTCGTTTTATTCCAGATTTTCCTTAGATACGTTTGTATTTGATCGTCCATTTGTGTTTCATTTTAATTTGTCACTCCTGTTTGTTCGTTTGCTTGATAAAGGCTTTGTTGGTCGAAACGTTGCTGTTTATCGTCACTGTTTCTGTATTTTGTAAAACTAGAGTACTTGTTTACGTGTTTCACTATTTACCAAGTTTCTGCAGTCTTCCCCTATTTTGATTTTGGCGATGCTGAATTGCATTTGGAACACGGAAATGCTTAGTTATAGACAAACTTGACAATCGTACTGTAAAATTTCGACAAGTATACAGATCAACATC
>JADZMA010001236.1:0-23226 GCA_020796225.1 Arion vulgaris
TGAAACGAAATGGTAGAATTTGGGGAATTTACTTTCACAATGTTTCATGTTTTTTTTTAAAGTGCTTGGGTTTTTCATTTTTTTAATAGGAAAGTAATGTTGTTCGACTTTATTTTGGTTCAAATTCAAACTGTTACTGAACGCGACAGACCTGACGTAAAAATTGCATTATACCAGGGGCTTTTTTTTTTTTTTTTTTAAAAAATATGAGTTAGTTTATTTTTAAATGAGTTACTGTATATATGAGTTACTGTACTTTTAAATGAGTTACTGTATATATGAGTTATTTATTTTTAAAAGGGTTCCCGTTTTAATGAGGTTTGTACTTTTAAAGATTTACTGATATACCTTCTTTTTTCGACGCCCCTTTTAAATTTCCAGGGGGGTTCATGACGCCTGGTATTGCGCTTCTGACTGATTTTTGCGTGGGCCTATATTCCCCTTTTTAACGGGCACCCCTAAACCCATATGGAACCCTCCCCGATTTCCCGAGGTACTTAAAGTTGGATCTATTTTTTGATCGTTGCAGGAGCCCTTAATGACCTTGAACCCTTTTTCTCGGAAAAGAGGGGGGTTTTGTGGAAGGCATAATGGGTGACTTCTCTATCCGCTATCCTGACTTTGGTGAGGCGTTCCCCCGCATCGAAAAGGTAACCATTTTTAATGATTTTTTAGTGCCGTAACTGATATATGAGTTCCCGTTTTTTTAAAAAGAGTTACTGTATATGAGGGGTTACCTTAAACCACACTAAAAAGAAACCAGATAAAAAGAAAAGACCACGCAAAAGAGGAGCGACCATCAAAAAAAACCCCAAAAAAAATTTAAGACGCCACAATTTGGGCTTTTAGGCCCCCAAAAGACCCTAAAACCCCTTTAACATTGGAAAAACATTTTTGGCATACAGAAGAACAGCATTAACATTGGAAACACTCTGGCATAAAAAGAACAGCATTAACATTGGAAGTAAACACTTGCGCATACAAAAAACAGTTTTAACTTTGGGGAAGTAAACACTCTGCACATACGAAAACAGCTTTAACTTTGGGGAAACCTTCGCATACAGAAGAACAGTTTTTAACATTAAAGGGAAACACTTTTGACATTGGTTCTAGTTTTGGGTTTTTTTTAGATTTAAAACATTTCCAAGTGAGATTTTTTTTTTCCCTTTTCGTTTGCATGAAATGTTTTTCATATTTCCCCATGTGGCGCCGTTTTCCCCAAAGGGAAGCAAAGAAATCCAATGATCCCTTTAAAACATGACGTAAGAGGCGGTTGATGGGCCCCAGGGAAGCTCCCCTAGTAAATAAAAAGCACTGCATAGATCGGATGTGCAGACCTATTTTTGTAGGCACATAACTGGAAAAGGAGAATGCTTTTAGGCTCAGACCACATACAAACCACAGAGTGGTTAACAAATGATCGATATGGAACGTTCGAAGAAGTCTATATATTCAACGTTTTTCTTTGTATAACTTCACACCGTCATATTTGATTGAATACCGTTTTTAGAAATTTGAATTTTTCCAGCCCCAGTCCGTGGACAAAAAATTTAAAAACCGTCACCCAAATTTTTTTTGACCGAATCGAAAAAGGGTTAAACAAAAATAAATATAAAAGGTGTTTTTATAAAAAGATTTTTTCACGGTCAAAAACCTCAGTTTCGGGAAAACCCATGATTATATTTTAAAGTAGAATTTTTTTTCTTTTTTCGAGGTTTCCCCAACCATTTTTTTAACCCTTTAAAATTTCGGCGGGTACTACCAAAAAACATCATTTACGTAAAACTGCATTTTTAAACTTCTTTTACTCATAAATTTTCATTACTAGAAACATTTTTCTTCTTCTAAGGGCAACTTTACGTCTGCAATCGTAAAAATAACCTCCCAAAGATTTTACCATTTATCTGTGCTAAAAACCGGTTTGTTTTTGACGTCCAAAACCAACCGCTCTTTTTGGATCTTCTCGTGAATTTTTTTTCGTCTTTTTACTTGTGTCAACGATATCCAGCAAAAATAAAAATTTTTTAAATTTTTTTTTATATTTCAAACATTATTTATCCCTTTTCAGTTGACTTTTGTATCAGTATCAACGGTAATATTAAATATCCACACTAGATCTAGCTGTCCAAAGTGAACCATTCATCAGCGATAGACGGCAATAATGATTGGCCCGATCTTTATCGTACACTATTCAGATTTACTTGAAAGTCTCATATTTTGTATTGTGATTTCAAATTTAAAAATAACTAGTGAATCATTTCAGTATCCTTTTAATTGTCTTTCTTAATTATAGGCATTTCATTTTTTGGGCTTTTATTTAAATTGCACCCATTGTTTTACGAATTAAATTTTTGTGACAAAAAATAGTCTAGTAGCAATTTCAAATGTAACTATTGCAAGATCATCTACATTTTTTTTTTTTATGTAAACTTCTTCTGTGACTTTTAATTTGTTAGTGGTTGAACTAAATGTGATAATTAGTGATTAAATACTGCATCATTTCTTCTATATGAACATACATTGAACAAGCACATTTTATGTCATTGAAAGTTTTGTGAGGACCCCGAGCTTTGAGTAAAATTGATTAATCAAAGGTACAGTAAACACAATGATACAGCAAATCAGATCTTTGATAAATCCTTTAAATTTATATAGTTGAAGTACAGGTAAAATTTTCCAGGGGTGTTTTCATTATTGTCAAAAAATTTCGATTGTTTAAAAAAGTATTGACTAATTTGATCAACAATTTCATTGAATAATATCCTTTCTAATTTCCCCCTGCATTATTTATCTTTCAATGATGGTCAAGCTTTAACACTTTCTGAGTAAATTATTCACACAACCCTATCTCCCGTTTTAAAAAAAAGAATAAATATATTTAATGTTATTGCAAAAGGGTTTAAGAAATTGATGGGAGATCATAAAATATTATTTATTGAAACTGTTGATCTAATTTCATTTATGTTTCCCCCAAAACCAAAAAATTTAGGGTAATAAAAACATTTGGTAAATTATTCACTTTTAGCACGAGGTTAATTTTTTTTATTTTATATATTTCTTTGGGTTTATCTGCAATAATTTGGTTTTTCTGAGTGACTCTTTGAAAAAGTGTGAGTTTTATATATTTACTTATGTATGCAACCCCATACAAACATATATTTTTATTTGGTAAATCATTTATATATGTTGAGTAAAATAAATAATCACATTTTGTTCAACCAATAACAAATTAAAAATCACAGAAGAAGTTTACATAAAAAGAAAATGTAGATGATCTTTAAAGTTACATTTGAAAAAACCACAGACTATATTTTTTCACAAAGCTTTAAATTTCAGCTAACAATGGGGGAAAATTTTAAAAAGGGAAAAACTTTTAAACAAAAAATGCCCATAATTGAAACAATTAAAAAAAACTAAAAGATTCACTAGTTATTTTAATTCTGAAAACAATACAATAATATGAGACTTTTGGGGAAAATTTTAATAAAGGGTAAAGATTGGGGAATATTATTTTATTGCTGAGAATGGTTCACTTTGGGCGACTAGATTTTAGGGTGGGAAAATTTAAAATTTTTGAAGAAAAAAAATTAAAGGAATAAATAAATTTAAATATAAAAAAAAAATTAAAAATTTGATTTTGGGATTGCTGGAATCGTTGACACAAGTAAAAAGACGAAAAAAAATTCACGAGAAGATCGCAAAAGCAAAACGGTTGTTATGGACGTCAAAAGCAAACCGGCTTCGTAGCCAAAATAAATGGTAAGTCTGGTGGTTATTGACGAGTTGCAGACGTAAAGTTGCCCTTTGCAGAGAGAAAAAAAGTTTCTAGTAATGAAAAAATTTTTGAGTAAAAGAAGTTAATAATGTCGTTTCACGTAAATACGATATTTATGGGGTAAAAAACGAAATTTTCAAGGTTCCAAAATAATGGTAGTGACCATCGAAAAAAAATTTTGTTCAAAATAGCTTCTACTTAACATATAATCATAGAATTTTCCAGATCTGTAGAATATGTTAAAGACACGAGAACAATGGTTTTACTTTTAATGACACATATTTCATATGAAGCAATTGTTTAAAGGTTTTTTATCCCATTCAAAAAAAAACAAATGGCTGGGGTTTTTGTTCCTTGCAGGGCTGCGCTGAAAAAAATAGTGAAATTAAAAGAGCGGTGTTGGTTTTGCCGTGTTCACTGTCTTTTTTATCCCCAGAGGGTCAATGTTTCTCTGTGTTATATATAGACATACTATTATGCGTTAGTGTGTGGTCGGATACAATACAACAAAGGGGGACCATCTGGCCCTTTGAACCCAAAAAAGCTCCCCTCCCTTTTCCCAAAAAGGCAAGGGGGGAAAAAACTCATTTTCCACCCGGGAAAAGGGCAATAGACAAATAGATAGTGTGGCAACCTTTTTTTCTTGTGTGTCTTGGCAGGTTGGACTTTGGGCTAACCGAAGGATAGGAAAGTTGTAATAGAAGTAGGAGATAAGATAAAAAAAAAAAATGCCCTTTTTCAAGAGGAAAAGGGGGGGCTGCCATTTAACCCATAACTGGGAGTGAGTTGGTTTTCAGCAGAATAATTACCACTGCCGGTGGGTTTTTGTGCTGTCACCTTATGGTGCCTCACTCTGCACCCTGCTTTTGTCTGGCCTTTCACCTTCAGTCTGTTCTGCTTAGTTAGACTTGCCAGGAGTTCGACTCCGGCCGACAAAAGCCTGAAAGATCATCAAACAAACAAACCCTCCAACCACGATAAGGTAGGCTAATATGGAGAGTCCCAGTGAGATGAAAACGTATCTTTACTTCTGTATTATTTTCTCCTTCTCTCACTTCCTCTATCTTTGTCTACATTGCTTTCTCAAGTATGTATATGACTCTACATCTTGAAATGCGGTTTTCTCAGCGAGATACGTTTTATCGTTTGCTTGATTAGTTCTCATCATTGTTTGTCTTTCCTTAATGAATGTTTTGACCTAGTTGTTACATCCGATCAAATGTAACATGTCACCACTGTTCCAATGTAACCAACAACACAATGTACTTACACTCGTTCGTATAAATTACAAATAATAAATAAGTCATAAAGTTTTAAGACCCAGTGGGAACCAAGAGCCAATGAATATGAACAACAAATAGACAGTGAATATTATTAGGGACTTCTGAAAAATAAATTACCAAACACAGGATTCTAACCAAAAACCTTTTTTTTACGGCACCATTGCCTAGTCACAATAAGAGCGTTTTTAAGAACACACCATTCAGATTATTCTGTGTTCAACAGACGAAGGAGCTTATGAAAGATACTCATCAGTAAGCTCATTTTTAAGCCATCTGGCGTGTTCTTTAAAACGCTCGTATTGTATGGCTGAGCGTCTGTATCTCAAGTGGTAGTGAGCTCGACCCACAAACCAAGCGTACCCCACAGTGGGAAAGTTTGAAGTAAATTCGTTTCAGAAGGTGGGAACAAAGGTAAAATAGACCTCACCGTTCAGAAAGCAATGGTAAACTACTGAACGTATAAGTGGTACTGAAACTCAACGACTCGTTTACTGTAGGGTGCCTAAGTAATAAGGGTCTGTGGTTAGAATACTTTGGTAATTGATTTTTCTAGAAGCCTTTAATACTTGTACACTGTCTAAATGATAAATAACAAAGAGTGATCAAGACGAGTTATTCTAATTTACAAGCAGAAAGAACAAAACAGTGTACATCACGTAGTTATAAAAATTATTCAACAAACATATACAAACAAAACAAGTCTTTTGCTTCTATTGATTAATTTACTTTAATGATACATTCACCCTGCATTTCATTTACACTACATACTTCAGATTAATAATCATTAATCATAATAGTTTAACAAGTGATTATTGCATGCAGTAGTAGCCATAATCATCTGTTTTACATCAATACATCACTAATAAAACAAACACTACACATGTTAGCATATCTATATTATTTGATATTATATTAGCACATTCTACAAGCATGTTGTATTTTAACACACACACACACACACATAAATGACTGCTGTTTTTAACTGTTCACCCCCGTGTGTTGCGGTGTCTCGCAGGAAGCAAAGAATAGCAACACTGTGACCTACAGAAATGTCGTAGAGGCGACTGAGGTGGGAACTTAGGAAGCTACCTAGTAAATAAAAATGCTCGCAGAAATCGGATGTGCTGTCCTATTGTAGGCGCATAAATGGCACAACTTAAAATTGTCTAGGCTCGGATCACATACAAATCACAAAGAGTGTTTAGCAAGTGGTCGATATGTAGCGTTCGAAGAAGTAGGGAGGCTCAGAAATACTAGAATGCAATAGCGCCGTCGTGATGGCGATTACTTCTGTGGATCGCATGTATGCATGACAACCGCATTGCCCCATAGTTTTAACTTAATGCACTTGCTTCGTAGACGCGTTGATCCAGGTTTGAAATCCTCAATTGGGGTTAAACATTTTCCAACTGCAAGGGCTCTCAGTTTGACCACAGCCAGGCTCTAGCACAGGCCAGACAACTGGCCGGGTATTCCCTGACCTAGATAAGAAGAGGGATCTGGAAATTACAGATGTTTGATAGAACACTGCACGTTTTTTGCAATTTTACTCAATTCTGTGAGTCTATGGTTATTTATTGGTAAAAAATATTTATAATATTGATATTCCTTATTGTTAAATCTAACTTGTTGCATAATATGACTTCGATTTAGCATTTTGTGTTGATTTTAAAATAAATTAGTCTATATACACAATACTGAATGCGAGGTCACGTGGTGTAATTGGGGTCTGATTTACAATTCTTACCTGAGCCCAAGTTTATAGTTGGCTCTGGTTTGACCAGCCAGATAAACACCAGCAAATAAGACGACAGACTTGAATTTTATCATGTCACTCAATGTGTGACATTGATCAAAAAAATACGAGCCTTGCTCAGTAGTTTCCAATATACCACATGGTATTAAAACTGGTTCTTTCTTCTTATTCATTTAGAAATTAATCCAATGCCTCCACAGTTGTCGCTTCGTGATGTGCATATTGATTTTATGTTACCATCAGCAGAAACAAAATCTTGTTCTACCCGGTTCGAAATAACTGAGAGACTGATGTATTAACCGCTCCAATACGACCCCTTCTGAATTTTTAAGAAAACAAAATGGATAAAGGGACTGAAAATACGAAATGGTTTACATATTATTAAATTAATACACATGTTAAAACAATGAGAATAACAGTTTCCACCCAGCTGTCGACAGTTTGATAAAGTTGCAAATTCAAACAATAAAAAAGGTCATAACGTATGAAATTTATACAAATTCACAAACATCAAATACAATTTTTTTAAAAGTTTATCTTTGCAATGACCAGAACCCTAATGCACAAACTGTCAACTAGTCTGCTATTACGTACAATTGCAATGACCAGAACTAATGCACATAACTGTCAACTAGTCTGCTATCACGTACAATTGCAATGACCAGAACTAATCAATAATGTCAACTAGTCTGCTATCACGTACAACAAATGCAGTAATAAAATCAGTACACAGCACACGTAAACTACAAACACCGTCTTCCACATCGATCTCTCGTCGAGACCTTAATTATTAGTGGACTACAAACTGACATTCATGTTACTGACTGGCTATTTATCTAGACTATTTGTTTTTGTCTTCGATTTAAATCGGATTTCAATCTTAAACAATTAACGTTGAATCTCAACTGCATATTTTATTGTAGTATAAGAAATAACAAGAACCAGTCATCGTTTTCAGGCCGTGATGAAAGGAGGTTTAAAACACATTGTGACAACAGTAAAGTCAATGGTAGACGAGACAGGTGAAGATTCTGGGCAGTCTGGATTCATGGCACTGTGTCAACATCCACACTGATAGTCAGAACCACGGACAGCTGTTTTGGAGATCAGTATCGCCTTCGCCAGTAGTCTGCACAAGATGGTGAGTATAATTTTTTGTAGACACGTCGATTATTTTATAGTTAGAAAAAATATATATGAAAATGTACGTTCGGACAGAAACAATTACCATTTGTGTGTGTGATTGTAAAAGCACCTTCTGTATCTATGTTTGTTTTAAATGACTTCATGCAGTTTGCTTTCAATGTAATGTCTAGCTGTCACTTTGTTGTGACTCCTGCGACAATCTTAACGATTCTCTTCTGTCAAACTGGCGTTTATAACTGATAACAAAAACGGTCAAAAACCGTTTCACTGCTTTCCCGTGAGCTTTGGTCCATATTTCTGCACAACTACAGTTTAAATTTTCCTCCAAAAATGTTTGTAAGCACTTTCATATGTTTTAACTCAACATTCTTTTGAAGGTGTAACTAGTCATGTCTTTAACTGTTTGTTCAAATGCATGATGGTTGCTAATTTTAAACACACATCGATTTAATAGTTGAACAGTATCTACGGTGTGATGTTGAAATGAAGCGGATGCTCTAATGTCCACTAAAGTGGTGTTTTGCAACACTGTAAATAAGTCCTTAGTCTCTGGAAATTGGTCAAAAAACTCTAAGAAAACACGAAAACCAATATCACCCAATACATTTCATTTGCCATATATTCATGCCTCTTTAACAAGTCTTTGTCCTTGTCTGAAAATGAAAATATATTTCTTTCTCCAAAACCTGAGCAACAGTTCCACATCATACGATCACATATAACTTCATAATGGAGAACAAAGGTAAAAGATATGTTTTTGGAAGATATGTGTTGTTCACTGCTAGCACGAAACGGTGCAATATTTAATTTATGATAAATGCAAATGTAAACGTACACTATAAAAGGATCTAAAATTAGTGATTATTAAAATAAGAATCCGACAATTAAGGTTCTTCGGACATATAATGCAAAGAGAAGGTTTAGAACATTTGGTGACAAAAAGGTAAAATTCGGGGAAGGAGAGATCGTGGAAGACAGAGGGAGAAGATGTTGAATGGCCTGCATCATAGTTCGACGTCAGAACTGATTACATGCACCAAGCAGAGGGAGACATAATCGCCTACGCCGGCAAGTATGGCACTTGATTGATTGAAGAATAATGTTAGAGATGGGGCTCTCACCTCATATAGTGCATATTGTAAAAATGCTATATAAAAACCAACAAGCAGCTTGTTCATTTGAGGATCATCTTCATCGGGCATATCCATAATTGCTCCGATCTCCTCCCAAGTATGTATCTCAGTGTGTTTAGGCTAACAACTCCCGTTATGTGTTGATTGATATGATGTATCTACTGGGTTTTCCCGTCTTGCCCTACCTATCGGTATGCACAATCGAGATAGAAATGCCTTATCTTCTTGTTGAAATCTTCAGAGATATGTTTTCTCTTAGAGCGTTGATGATGTCGCTTTTGTCCATAAGACCACTCTCAATCGCAGCATTGTCCGCCAGCGCATCCTGCTCTCTCATTGTCCTTCACCCCAGTATGCCCCGGACAAGATGAGGTAAATGTCTGAATTGTCGAGTTTTGTATATTGCATCCACTGCCTTCGTACATAACCGGCCTTGATCTTCTGTATCATGCTCACAGAGTCGCTGAGCATGCATGCGTGAATGTATGCGTCTGTAGCCACACTAGCGATGTTGTCACTGCCGTTGCCATGACCTCCATAGTCGTGCTGCTGATAGCTGTCATATATGCACCCCTTGCCTCTTTGATGACTTTTCTTTTCAACATATATGCTGAAAACATCATGAGAAATGTCAGAGAATCTGCAGAGATGGAAAAATACGACGCTATGGTGATCGGAGGCCCAGAGTTACCAAATTACGATATGCTGACGATACAGTGCTATTATCCACATCACAAATTGGTAAAGAGAGCTTGATAAGGTCACTTAAAAAAACAGCAAAGATCAAAACCGTTATCTCAATACAATGAAAACGAAGATATTTACAAATGACAAAACAGAATTGATGGCTTATATATGTGTCAACGGCCACAAAATAGAAAGAGTCGACAACTTTGAATACCTTGGGACATTGCTGACAAATGACGGGAATGTTATAAAAGAATTAAAGACTAAGCATTGCTTTGCAAAAACTAAAAAGAACTAACCTATTGAAGGGAACGACATAAGAACAAAATCACGTGTTTAGAGCCTGCGTTTTCACTGGCAACATATGGTTGTGAGACAAGGAACATTGACAAAACGGCAGAGATAATTAATGCATTTGAAAGCTGCAGAAGAGTACTTAGAATATCATGGACAGAAAAAAGAACTAACGCATCTGTTCTACAATAGCTTGATATTACAGAGTTGGCTTTAAATAGCAGAACATCAAGAAAAATTAAATATTCAGACATCAAACGACATGAGTGCCTGGATAAAATAATTTTGGAGGGAATGGTGCCTGGAAGAAAACGAGGAAGACCTAGAAGACAACGGATGCAATATGTCATTGACGATCTGAGATGACTGTACTGACGCCCGGCCAACTTGCAGAGAACAGAGGTTTTTCAGGACTGCTGTCATGGGAGCCAAGTTCCGGAAGAGACAAGCTAATTGATGATGATGCAAAATCATTAAACAACTCTCTGCCAGCAGGCGGATAAGACACCGGAGCATATCCTGCAAGACTGTCCTTTCCTGGGTGAGCTGAGAAGCAACATGTGGTCACACCCAGTCGACCTGAAAACTAAGCTATGGGGAAGCCTTACAGACCTAAAGGGCTGGCCGCTCAGCTTGCGGTCCACAGTAAATTAAACGCATGACCAGAGATCGCTGAAGAAGAATGACATCGCGCTATAGGTAGTGGTAGTAGTGCACGCACGGAAAAGTAACGCAGTTCCAAAACCCTGAACAAAATGTACGCATTTCTTGGCCGAAGTCTGATTAAAAGTTAGTGGTTGAAACGTAAGAAACGGTAATGTACAAGTCGTCTGCGAACGAATGCTAGCTCCCTGAATAAATGACCGCATACAAATTGCCAGCTCTGGGCAAGAGTCAAAAATCAAAGTGTAACTTGACAAAGTCCCACCGTATTATACAGTTCCCGGCAGGGAAAGATGAACAAACGAACATAAAAGGGATGAGAAATGCATCTTTAAAAGAGACGGTGACACATATGGGGCTAAACTCGGAGCGCTGAGGTGGGGCCCCAGTTCAGTTGCGTGGTTCCACATAGGCGAAACTCGGGCCTGAGGTGGGGGTCCGAGTTGAGTGCAGCCTAGAGGCATGGTGAATGTGAGCACGGTGAGACTGATAAACACGGTGGGCAGGCACCAAAGCAAGCGTAGGGGTGAGCGGACCACCCAAATGAGCAGAAAACTAGAAAGCCCAACAGAAGCTGAATCAGTGCACGTTTCCCTCACAGGAAACTACTGTAGTTAGCTTGGGGACAATTAAAGTCTGCGGAGCAAACCGTACACAAAAACTGGACGGTAGGAAAATCAAGTAGTCCAAAAAATACAGGTAGCCTGGGCAGATGACGCTCAACAACCCAGGAGGGTAGGTTGTCTAAGGGTCGCTACCATAAAAGAAAATAGCAACCTGCCGCTTGACAGGTAGGCTGAGGACAGCCAAAGGCTGACGGAGAGCGAACCCAGTAAACGCTGCTGAATCGGACACTTCACCGAAGGATAAGCACCAGAGCTCCAAACGGCGCTGAACGATGTGACATAAAAATATGTTCTTGGCACAGGCTGTTTATTTATCACACCAAGAATGATAAAAATGGCCAAAAAGAAATATCGCAAAGAGAGAATGACAACGCCAGTGATTCTAGGGTTGCCATATTTTGATATTTCAAAATGAGGTCTCCTAACATTAAAATTGTGTTCCATGTATAGTTTTCAGAGGACCTGACTTTTTAAGAATGTCTTGTAAAATTGCCTGCATTTAAATTAAATTTACAAGTGAAATTGACTGAAACCACACTAAGACGATTTCTCTCAATGGGAATGCATTTTGTGCTGGAATAGCAAAGAAGAACTGTGATATCTTCACAATTTTAGAGTACATTTCACTACTACAGTTTTCAGTATAGTCACACCTCTTTTTTCAATGGCACTTGAGTTTTATAGGTCCAAATTTTCCCAGATTGCAATACTGATTCAGCACTTTAAATCTTCTATGTGCACACCTTCGTCAGACAAAAACCTGATGGAAGTTTCACATTTTCCAGACATATCAAAAATCAAGTCACTGAAAATTCACTCAGTGGTTAGACCACATTTTGAGGTATTCTAAGCATCCTTCATAAAGTGCTTGCACATTATTATAAAACACTTTAACTTGGTCTTATGGCCATCACGTCATTCACATTCAAAGGCAGGTACACCAACTTATTGACTAAGCCCTTTGCCTTGTGAGTCAAAGGTCGTGGGTTCGAGTCCGCACCGCTCACGAGTGCAGTTTTTTCCAGAGACCCTAGGATTGTTGCTGGAGCTACGGAGTTCGTGCAATACTCTCAGCAGGTGGCGTGCCATTTCTGCTGAGAGTACCAGCCATATGGGGTAAAACCGGTCACTAAAGTCAAACCCGTTATAAGGGCATCAATGTGCATAAATATTTTGTTTGCAAGATTGTAGATTCTGTTTTCTGTTTCGAGTGCCAAGTTAGAAAAGAATTGTACCTGGATTTTGTCTTAAATTTGTCGACTTGTAAAATTGCAGATAAATCAAATTGTTTGCTGACGTTCAGATTTACTCGTGAAATGAGGGATGGTAACCCTAATGATACATATGTAGTTACTTACATCGATGATTCCAGTCATTCGTTAACAACCATGTGCGTAGGCTTTTTCAGCATGCTCAGGAAGGAATAAAGAGACCAGTGGGGCCTACTCACGCGATAATCACAAGCAGTTTGACAATGATGTACGTGCGGAGGCGATGGCGTGATCATCTCATTACTCTCATGTAACCAATGTGGTGCCCAAGAAGTAATGAATAGTCCACTGCGACCTACAAGGCATGTCGTAAGAGGCGACTGATGTAGGACCTGGAAGCTACCAATGAATAGTCCCTGCGACCTACAAGGCATGTCGTAAGAGGCGACTGGTGTAGGACCTAGAAGCTACCTAGTAAATAAAAGCATCGCAGAAATCGGATGTGCTGGCCTATTTGTAGGCAGATAATTGACACAATCGCTCTTATGCTCAGATCACATACAAAGCACAGAGTGGTTGATATGGAGCATTCCAAGAGGAAAGTCACTACACCACTTCCATTCCGTCAGTGAATTTATGAACATGACTGCATGCTAGTTAAAAGACCATTGAAATTCTCATAAACGAACCTCATACATAGAATACCCTACTCAGTAAAAGTACCACCTCAGAAGTTATACTGTAGAATGCATCAGATTGATTAGTAATGGAGGCCGTCAGAACGGACTCATGTCATACAACCATTATTATTAACCTATTCTTATTGAAACATACAGGTTACTTCGAATGTCTTATTAATCCATTGACGTGACAACAAAATGTCTCAAGACCAGTGACGAATTAAACTAGCCTCTTATTCCAGCCCTTCAGAAAGTTACTACCGAAATCACAGGGCAAGGGAAATAACCCAGCAACAATGAGAAGTTGTCGTGAAATAAAATTCATAACAAATACAATTTATAATCAATATTTGTGATTTAAGTCCAATTTACAGTTAAATGGATGAGGTACTAGTTTGTAAACATGTATGTTGTCAATACCATGCAAGTTGGATGTAAAAATTATACAAGTGAAGAAATAAAAATTAATGACAATATTGAACGTATGTTTCTCTCAAAAATGGCAGTTTTATTGAGGATAAATGTAAATTGAAAGGTTGAAAAGCATCTCTAACAGAGGTTGATTTACATGAGGAGCAGCTATCCTTGTCTCCACACCCTGGTGCAGTCCTCATCTTCATTTAGAAACACTAACCGCGGCGCTGCATTCTGCCAAACAGTAGAGTTGAGTCCGTTGATGGTTGGCATGAATGGGGTTTTACAAAAACAGTGACGATAAAACAACGTTTCTACCAACAAAGGGCCCTTTTTCAAGCAAACAGGAGTGACAAATTAAAATGAACACAATGGACACCAAATACAACCGTATCTGGGAAAAGCTGGAATAAAACGAATAACTAAATAAATGTAACACAAAAACACACATAAAAACTAGAAATAGAACGGAAAAAGTTTTATGTGTGTTTTTGTGTTACATTTATTCGTTATTCGTTTATTCCCGCTTTCTTGCATGGTTGTATTGGTGTCATTTGTGTTTCATTTAATTGTCCTCCTGTTTGTTCGTTGCTGATAAAGGCCTTGTGGTCGAACCGTTGCTGTTTATCGTCACTATTTCTATTTTGTAAAACTATAGTACTTGTACGTGTTTCACCATGAATGGGGTTGATCAGTTCTGCAGTATCTGGGAGTTTATCAGTCCTGCAGTTGCCTAGCCTGAATGTTTGTACGGGCATGAGGGTCCTCATACAATCAAGACAGAGATTCAACCTTGCACATGTCCATATTGTCCTCATGGAACGAATTTGGAATTGACATTGAAGTACAAATATTTGTGATACTTTAAATCTATTTCTTGACACTATATCTGACAAAGCAGGCACATTCAACAGTTTATCAGGGAAAAAAAACATTCTGTAGTAAGGTAACTGGTGAGTTCGACACATAATAGTTTACATAAAGAAAGATATTGATGTAATGAAAAGGAACAGTGTCCATGAAGGATCTGGATTTTTTTTGAATTTTCATAGAGCAAATGCGTTGGTTAGCTCATTCAGTTCTAAAAAAATACCTCGCCCTAAAAATCGAGCGTGCCGTAACGACGGTAATCACAAATAGAGAATATTCTGAATCTGAATCAATGTCATTTGCAGAACCTATTTCTTCACTAAATTGTTCGATATTGATAGTGCTCAGCAGTTGCGACTATTCTCTCTCAACTTTACAACCTGGGTGGACGGAGGAAGCGGCGATGTTCGCATTCATCGACAATCGTAACTAATAGTTACACAAATCGTCGTAAACACTAGCACTAGCACCGTAAATTTTCGCACGCAAATATTGAATTAATATATATCAATCCCATTTATCCCCGATCTCGCCGGCAAATTTTCCATCAACTGAATCATAAATCACAAGTTTTCCAGAAAATAAAGAACTTTTTTAAAAATTCGCCGATAAAATTCCACTAACATTAGAAACGTGCGGATTTCTAAAATGACAGCAGCCATTATCGGCAATGACATCAGGGCTAAATTTAGCGTGTCTATTCGCAAGGAAAGATATAGAAAAAATCATTTAAAAGATATATACCCGGCGGGTAACGGCCGCTATGGGTTATACCGATAACAGGCGCATTCGGCCGCTATAGGAATAAGAGGGTTTAAACTGTCGAAGCGTGATTACAGAAAAACGTCAAAAAATATTGGGGTGATTGAGAAGATATGGAGGACTTTGAAAGGGTTGAGCAAGACAGAAATGAATGTTGGGGACTTCAAAGTTATTACTTTAGTTAAGGTTGCTCTTGATTTGGGTGGTTTTAATGCGAATAGCAAAGTTGATAACACCATGGTTGAGTGACCATGTGCCGTGGAAATTTCGATCCGAGGTTTGAGGGCAGCATGGACAAACTTCTCTAGTGTGCGCACGGTATGTGGTTGAACTACATGAAATCCTGATCCTTAACAGGGATCTACATAACAAGTATCTCAGAAGTTAGAGTACGGTTTGTCTGAATAACAAGACAATAAGTGAGCCGTCATGCAAAGAAGGTGCCATAAGTGCATCTGAATTCATACCGGACAAACAAAGCAAAAATTCCATTCCAGGAAAAAAGTTGTCTTTTATTTGTTGTTATAGTAAATTGTGTTGCTACATAGTGGTAATTTTTGTTGCAGTCTCTTGATTGAGTTTGCAACAAGCTATCTAACATTTGGCATTTATGGCCCAGTCTTTGTAGCTCACATGGAGGTCTGTGAGGTGTTCTTTGGAATGTTTCAATAGACCAGTGAGTTTGCTTCATATCAAATTCGGGGAAATATGTCTCTTCTGAGCAGCAGGGTAATAATTGTAATGTTTCAAGATCTAGTGTTGGTATTGCTACTTTCAGATTGATTTAATCATGTGTCATCTATATATCTGGTTACTTATCACATGCAATATCAATCTTGAAGTAGTATTTTCGCTATTCGGCGAGATCCACTACATAATTTTTGTGTTTCTTGCAGCATAGACAGTATCTAAAATTCAAACAGGGCATATATGAATACCTCCTTGAAACAACACTTTTAGATATATATCTTCACTGACTCAGTCCACACTACAAGCTTTAGAATAACAACAGAATCAGTCAGCGAGATTGTCATTTGCACCAGTCATCCACAATCTGATTTCCTTATTAATGTCATCCTACAGTGGATCCCTGGGCACACAAATATCCCAGGAAATGACACGGCAAGGCAGACCATCTGGCCAAATAGGGATCATCAAAACCACAAATAGACAAAGCTGTTAGCATACCATGTATAAAACAGATTCTGAAAAAAGCAAGAAGATTGGCTGAAGCGATGGGCTATGGGGATGACTGGTCGGGCATGTATGCAGAGATGAATAGACTAAACCATAAGGACAATATAAATTCTACTGCTGATAAGATCAAAGCACTACCTTCCAGTTAAGAACAGGACATGATGGACTGAATTACTGCCTAAACAGAATAAACCCAACACTAGAAAGTGCAGTCATTCACGTGAGACAGTATATCATATCTTGCTTGAATGCCCTAAAGCTAGACAAGAACTCCTTCCACCACACCCATCTGTTCATAATACACTTTACACTAGTCTTCCACAATTACAGAACACATGCAGATTCTACAATTGGCATTGTGCCCAAAAATGAAAACCTGCAGCCCTGGTTAGAAGATATATACTTCAGTTTGTCAACATTCATAATAAATCACTAGATAACACTTGACAATAAAGCATTATTTTATTGTTATATTTTTGGAAGTCAAACTACAATCACCATATTGCAAATTAATTGAAACAAATTGGTTTTAAAATTTATTTCAATGATAGTAGGAAATCGCCATTTTAACTATTTTTTTGGAATAACTCTTAATAATTTATGTTTGGCAATGGGATAAAAGATTGGTAGAAAATTTGTATATATTATTTAATTACGTACAAAACCATAAGCTATTCAAATGTTGATGAATGCATGTTAATGTAGGTATATTAGTATGATTAATATTACAAGTTGAAATATATTTACAGTTCTCTCAGTGTTTCCCAAATATTTTGCACAGGGTGTAGCTAAAAATATAGTCAAAGATTTAATTGCTGGATGCAGTAAATATGTGAAAACTATAAAGGGAAAAAAAGATGATAAATACACTGAAACTATTCTAAAATGTGTTAAAACTAAGCAGTGGTATTAGACAACATGAGACAATGAAATATAGAAAAATGAATATGTTAAATCCATGGTAATAATTAAGAAAATGTTTGCCACCGCTGACACATTAAGATACGACACAATTCATGAAATTATTTAACCTAATTATTTGTAAATTACTCTTATTAAAGTGAGCTATTGAAACTACAAAATCCCCCAGTTACATAACAGAGCGAATGACAGTAGAAAATATCATTACTTCAAGAAAGGTGTTTTATTTCCTAAATCAATTATAAATGGATATAGTACAAATTTAATACATTTTTCCGTCGAGCTAAATAAGTCATGGTCACATAATTTCTTCCAAATAACAGCATACACAAGCATTTGATAAAATGAATGTCTCTTGTTAGTCGGCAGGTGACTCATCTCTGTCTCTGTCTGATTTGGCTGGACTTCTAGACTTGGGGCGCTTCTGGATCTAAAGCAAACATTTTCAAATTATTTAGAAAAACATTTCATAAAAGCTTTATGACAAATCGAACATGCTGGAATTATACTCAATAAGTTTGTGATAATTGTAAAAAAAATGTAGAACAAGTTATTCAGGTACAGATAAAGTATATGTGTACTGTAACCTCAAATTGTGAAAGGTAAAGATTATTATGTAAGAGTTCACTTGTGTGTTGCCAAGGCTTGCAAGAGAAGCAAATAGAAACACCACAAATCAGTTATGAACATTCCTCCCGTTTGTCAGAAATCATTCTAATTAATGAAAATTGTGGATTGTGTTCCAACATAGAAATTAATACTTAATGTACTTTGTCCCCTGAATAATACTAATGACTGACATTTTTAAACAAAAAAATTAAAAATAACTTTGTGTTATTGAACATAAATGAGGAAACTATGCCAAAATTTGTAACATTAAAATACCTGTCATCCTTTTTCCTGTCATAAGAAACAGATCGACTTCTGGAGCGACTGTAAGAGCGTCTGAAATTGTAAAGATACATTACTACAAATGTTTAAAAAAAACATGCATTATATTTTTAAATATTTTGCATAAAATGGGAGCTTCAAATGAACTTGACGTTCCATATCGACCCATGTTAAAACCATCCTTGTGATTTGTATGTGATCTGAGCCTAAGAACGATTGTATGTTATGCCAGTTATGCACCGACAAGTAGGCCAGCACATCTGATTTCTGCGTTGCTTTTTATTTACATGGGTAGCTTCCCATACCTCAGTCGCTCTTACTGACATGCCTTTTAGTTGCAGTGTTACTAGAAACAGGGTCAGGATGTTAAATTAGTATCATGACTTTTGAAATATCTATACTTCCACAGATTTCATTTATCTGTGCCTATTCTTTCTCTATATCTTATGCTTCTATTAAACAATTTTAATCACTCTTGTGATATGTTTAATCTTGCCAAAACATGTATACGTTGCACATTGGTTTGTAGGCCCCTAAACGCATAGATGTGTACACATTTAGGCACATGCATCCGATTTCAGCCAAACCTTAGTCGCCCCTTACGACATGCGTGGCAGGTAACAGTGGTTCTATTCTTTACGCCCAAATTTGAGCCCGGTAACCACTGGGCATAGGATATGTACAGGACTGGTCAGTGCCATATCACTCGACTCAATACCTCATTCACCACTTGTTTGCACTGAAAACTAACCACTTATATGATTTTAGTCAATAAGCTAAGTATGTGTTGTGGTGTACAAAGGATAAGATGTGCTGTAGTTTCTACAAATAAAACGTTTGCATATCGCAAATTTAAAGAAATTTATACCTCTCCGCGTGATCGCCCAGACCGACGTACCAGACTTCCCATAAATTCTATTCATTGAAAATCTATTCATTTCAGACTTTGCATTGGTATTTGTCACATCTTCACCACCATTTGTAGCTCAGGTGCTTATCATTCGGCGATGTGTCTGATTTCAGCCAGCGTTTACTCAGTTCGCTACGTTCTGTAGCAATCTAGTGTTATTTACATTGTGGGGTAGCTAGTCCCATACCCAACCTCCTCAGTCGCCTCTTACAATGCATGGCAGATAAGTGGTTCTATTCTTTACACCACAATTTGGGCCCCGTAACCACTTATGCGTAAAATTTATCAATATATCTTCCCACAAACCAAAGATGGGTGGGATGACAGAGTAAAATATTCAAATATTACCTGTCTCTCTTTGGTGTACGTACTGAGATCGGGAACGTCTGAAATGATAAATGTCAAAGATAAAACAGATCAGTTATTACGACACAAATATTGGCAATCTTGCCATAATGTAATGTCACGTCCTGAGTCGGGTCATATTTTGTAGTACTGTCTAATTTATTCCCGAAAGCAGTAGTCTGGCTCAGGTTGTCAAAATCCCAAAGAACTTATTCAATAACACTGATGACAGCAATACCAGTTCCTCATATGTTGGACATATTTGTAAAAATACTCAGACGTCATTTTGTAGTAAGAAGTCCACTTGTCAGATAGTCTTATCTTTATCTTGCTGAAATAGCAGTGAGCTATGACTGCTTCTCAAATGACCAATTAGATCAACACCCAGGCTACAGTGTATTGGTACTAAAGTGGGGATATCTGGATGTAAAATCTTTCTTAGCTATCTGTACAAACGTGTGTTTTATTTAAAGTTTTATTTAAACAATATGCATGCAACCTGTTGTTGAAAACCACAATGAATGTGACCAGAACTGAAGATTGCTAATAGCTTTCTGATGAATGACACACATAATCTTCTTGTCGCGAACATTTGGAAACGAGTCTTAGTAGTCAGGCAACTTGGAGACTGAATCAATGAGCAGCAAAAGGCTCTCAGTGATATAGCAATTCCGTTCTGGCTTCTATCTGGGTGGATGAAAATCAAGACGACAAAGTTCTGCATTGTCATTTCTTACGTGGGACATAACTGAAGAACAATAGATCATAGAAGCAATGTTGAAAATGTGGTATCTTAATACTGCGTACTATTTGGAAAGCGTGGTATATAGACTTCCGAGTTGTCAGATATAAAACAAAATTAATCTTACCGGGACTCGGCTTCTTGGCGATGTCTTGGTCATGTCATCGTATTTAGAATATGGTGACCTGCGTGAAGATCTTTCTGCCTCCATTTGACCAGGTGCTGTTCAATGTAAATGTTTAAAATAGTATATTATTTGTTTTTTAATTTTAAATATGTTCATCCCCTCAACTTGCATTATGACTTTGATATGAATGGGAAAAAATGTAAATTGAATTGAGAAGAAATGGCATTCTTTTTAAAATGCCATTTAAGCATAATTAATTTTTTAATTGCCATTTAAGCACCAATTTATTTTCGAACTAGCAAATTAACATATTTTTAGCATGTAAGTAGGATTCTAAGATTTGTGATCTTGAGACCATATTAGAGAAAATGGTATGTTATGCTATATTGATGTTTATTAGTGAACACAGTGATCATTAATTTTGATCATTTTAAAAATTACATATCATGGGTATGGTTGTTTTGATGTTTATTCTGCACAGTAGGTTTTTTTTATTCTTCCATTCTTGTGGCTACATATAAAAATGCATAACTCGTGTAAAAGTATATGTTTATAATCCATTAACAATAATGTAATGAGCATGAATCATATTGGCTGCAGTTAAATAAAAAAACATGAGCAATTACAATAGAAATATAAGACATCAAGATAAAATATAAGATTTCAACATCAGAATTACAAGTATGCAACTAAATGTTTTAAATGTAACACATTTTCTGTCACCCTGGCAAATTCAATTTCCAACTCTCTGCCATAGTATCTAGAGCGGTCCAAGTGGTATAGGGCATCATCAGCATCTCTTGGATCTTCAAATGTTAGCTAGTTAAGGGTTTGCTTTGTTTTCATAATAAGACACATTTCAAAGTATACAAAAAAGCATTTAAAGGCGTTATAAACTGTATGGCAACAGTGGAGACACTGAATTGGTCCTTTTTGGGGTAATTAAACTGAATGGGTAATTTTTCTCTAACTCGGGAACAACAAAAATGTTAATTTTTAAGGGATATACTAATTTTTAAAGGATATACTGATGCTCAGAGAAATTGCATTCATGAAAGTTTCTTAAACAGATTAGAAAACTATTACTTGTCATAACGTTTCAGATGAAAATAAGCAACAGAATAGACTGACTGACTTAAGCCCACAACCTTGTGAATAAAAACCAAGTCCGGATACAACAAGACTTTACTCACAAATAATAGTCCCGAGGATATATAAGACCCAAATGCTGACTTGCTTGTCTTGCTTGAATTCTGTTAACTTGACTACAACTGTATCTTGCTTACTTGCTTGACAACTGTTAACTTGCCTAACTGCTGTTAATATTGCTCAAGTATTCATTTCTTGCACTTGATTAAACTTTTTCTTTTTAAAGCTTATTCCCTTTCCATCCATCCTCCCGACCACATAACTCTACTGGACCATAGGCATAGGACTTTGATCTTGTTTTATAACTTTGGTCTTGGGTGCTTGACTCGACCAGTAATATAGAATGCAATGGCTTGCCTTGTGAAACCACTTGGCATTCTGATAAAAAAAAGGATAAAATGTAATAATAAACATTACACTCATGTGGATGTTGCTAACAGTCCAAAATTTGCTGAAGGCCTGAACTTTATCTGGCATGCAGACATATGTGAGGTGTAATTGAAATTTTAAGAAACTAAAATGTTTGTCTTATGATTGTTACTGAACTTGTAGTCTTTGCTGGGTCAACAACAAATTTACAATGAAGTATGAATTCTTGCAGGAAACTAATGTTACAGAATTAACATTCTGAACTGTGTCTGAATATGTAATTGTTTACATTATGACTGTGAAACTAATTTCCATAAGTTTTAAATGGCACATCCTGGTGTTCTTAAACAAGGATATTGCACATAGGCAAACCACGAGGCGTCTGGTATAATAATCCATGGGAACGTAGACATCTGTAACTGGTCCATACTTCCCAAACAAGGTTCTCAATTCTTCTGGGCTATGAATAATAAAACATTTGAACATAATAAAGAAAGAGTATCTTCCTGGCTGTAGTGATGTAAAAAGTCAATCCAAGAACATGACAAATTAACACCTGAAAAACTATTTCTTCTTCTTTGTGTTCGTTCTTTCGACCAATTTTAATCACTCTGTGATATGTTTGATCTTTGCCAGAACGTGTATACGTTGCACATTGGTTTGGTAGGCCCCTAAACCATAGACTTCTACACGTTTAGGACATGTGCATCCGATTTCAGCCACAAAAAAACTATTTAAAAGTTAATTAAGTTTATTAAGTTTCATGACATAATAAAGAAAGTGTACAAACTCATTAAAAAAATATGAACAAGACACAACTTCATTGTGGTCCATCCTGGAAAAGGGACTTTTATGATGATTGTGACATTATACATACAAATAGTTCCTGCTAACTCACTTGGTTATACATACATGTCGCCATTGCTGGATGTGGGCATACACATTACAATCACATTATGTAATGTGTAAAATTACACATTACAATCAAATTCATAATATAGATGAGACTGCAGTAACGTGTTTCGTTAATCAAATTCATAAAATCTAAGGACTTCATCCACATTAATAGTGGTTATTTCTAAATGTTGGTGTGACCCAATTTATATTAAAAGTACCCCAGCTACAGACCATTTTGTAGCCAGCATTGTAGGGTTTTATTCTATGAACTTCTTGTTGATGTTAGATTCAGTTAAGATCATGGGTTTATTACGGTAAATTGCATACGTGATAGTCTGACCAAAAGAGAGATATGCCAAGAAAGACCATCAGGTCAGC
>JADZMA010001237.1:0-23203 GCA_020796225.1 Arion vulgaris
CTCTTCACCAACACCCTTTGATGTCCCCTTCTTGGCAATGCAAGGTCGATCTGGTTTTCCGCCCAGGGTCGGAACCCATTTGCCTTATGGCATCTTCGATGAGAAAGAGTGTCCCCCAATACAAGCTCTTGGGGGACAGAAGTCTGCAAATATCTCACCATTTTCGTTCATGCTTCCAAGACCATTTACTCCCATCTTTTTTTCTCTGACAGTGTTTTCGTTGCCCACCTGGCATTTAAATCCCCATAAGAATCATCATGTCTGCTTTGGTACTTTGTCCACAGTGTTTGTAGTTGTGCATAGAAATGGTTTTTTCCACCTCCTGCATCGTTGTCGGCATAACACATAATTATGGTGGCTCTGGAACTTAGATACGAACCTTGCACTAATAAGCGGCCCGACACTGGTTCCCATTCCATCAGATTTTTGCTTGCTTCCTGGTCAGCATCAAGGCCCCCCCGGTTTCCCCGAGGATCATCTTCATTTTCTTTGCCGAATACTCCCCATGAGGCCATTACCTTGTAGGGTGGGGGCTTGCGTACCTCAGGGACCGGAGGCTATCCCGTGGGTTCCCCAAGCCGGGAAGGTCGAAGGAGAGAGGGCAGACTAAATGTGGTCTCCTGGTCCCCCCAGGTTGGGGTTTGGATGGGCAACTACCATCCTTTTAAAAAAAACAGTAGTTACAGAAACCAAAAACAAATTGTTCAAAACTAACTCAGTCTCGAAGGACTAGGGCTCCTGCGGAGAAGATGACGCGCAGCACCCAAAACCCCGCAAGGAAGCTGATGTGCTGACGACCTTTTTCGGCCGCAGACAACAAAGATAGAACACCAGGTTGATTACACAGAAGAAGCCCAAACCCTTGTAAGGGATGTGGAATGTAAGGACACTGCTAGAGACAGGCAAATGTGCACAAGTGGTGAAGGAGATGCATCGGTACAAGCTTACGTTGCTGGAATGTGTGAAACAAGGTGGAATGCTTTTGGGAAACAAGACTTCAGACGGAAAACGTGCTCCATTCGGGCAAAAAAAAAGAACAATTGGCAGTTCAAAATTGAGAAGAGAAGGCTAGAAATACTTTGCCATGACAAAATTCGTTAGAAAAATTGAAAATAAAATTTCTACAAAATATTTCACTATCTTCAAATTGACATCAGAAATCTTCGCGGTGCTACGAGTTCATGCACTACCGCTGAGATCTTCTTGGGCAAGAAAGAGATCGGAGCATACATCGCTACTCACTAAAGTGCGATGATGATTGTCAATAAATAAATAAATCAATCAATCATGGCTAGGCACTCATAGCACATATCTGGCACAACGTACAATCGCTCTTAGTCTCAGATCACTACAAACCACAAAGAGTGGTTTAATAAGTGGTCGATATGGGGCGTTGGCAGAAGAAGAATCAATCAATGTATTGAACTAAAGTCTCCCACATTATCTAAGGACGAACAGGGTTCTCCAGGTCATTTACATAATCTCGTCTAGAAGTCCATGACGTGCAGAATGTCGTCTGTTGGCTCCCTGCTTTTGATGGCAATCGAACTTGACCGTTACAAATCTTCCGTATCTGTAAATTAACTGGTTTCCAAACTACTTTTCCACCACTTTTTGACCCCGTATATCATTCTGTTTTATGATAACAATCATAGTCACTTCCATCCCATAATTCTTGCCAATTCTCTACTCTACCACGTTTCAAGATAACAGTTATTGATGGTTTGTCTGTTTGTTTATCTGCTTCTGTGCGGATTATTTTATGTGTGTATGTGTGCTGGTTTCTCTTGTGTACCACGTTGAATAGCAAGTCTGACTCTAATTATATCGTGACTACTACGGGCACTGCAGACTCAACAAACACATATATAGACTAGGAATAAGTCAAACAGATCTTTGCCTGTGTTAACAGGAGGAACATTCCCCGGAGCATGTCCTGCAAGACGGTCCTCTCTTGTGTGAGTTGAGAAGCAAGTGAAATGATTTTTCTTTTAAATAACCGTCAATTGTGATTTTTATTTCACTGCTTATGACGCCCCCTTACGGCGCCGCCTGATTCGGCCGCTTCTCTGTATCATAGGGACGGCGTTACTTATATTCAATTTCAAATATATGCTTTCTATCTGCTTTGTTAAAAATCTATGCTGCACACTCATAATATACACGCTAGCAAACACAATACATACACATAATATACACGCTAGCAAACACAATACATACACATAATATACACGCTAGCAAACACAATACATACACATAATGTACACGCTACCAAACACAATGCATACACATAATATACAGCTACAAACACAATACATACACATAAATAACAGCTAGCAAACACAATACATACACATAATATACACGCTAGCAAACACAATACATATACATAATATACACGCTAGCAAACACAATACATACACATAATATACACGCTAGCAAACACAATACATACACATAATATACACGCTAGCAAACACAATACATATACATAATATACACGCTACAAACAAATACATACACTTATACACGCTAGCAAACACAATACATACACAATACACACACATATTTGTTTCCCTGTTAAATAAAGCATTACTGATCGTCCCATTAAGAATGGAAAGCTCGCTTCATTTACTGTTCAGCAGTGTATCTAAATAACAAATCTGAAAGGATTTAAAGGCGATGGGATTTCACTGGATTTCCCCAAATGACTCCGCCCCTGTCCACCGAGATGTCACGCCATCTACTAATTGTTTTGCACAAGTAACAAACTCCATAGCTCCAGCTTTTCTTCTTCTTTGAACGCTCCATATCGACCACTTGTTAACCACTCGTTGTGATTTGTTTGTGATCTGAGCCTAAGAGCGATTGTGAGTTGTACCAGTTATGCGATGATAAGTAGGTCAGCACATCAGATTTCTGCGATGATTTTTGTTTACTCGGGTAGCTTTCCTAGGTCCTACATCAGTCGCCTCTTACGACATGCCTTATAGATCGCAGTGGTACTGTTCTTTGCTTCACTAGGTCCTACATCAGTAACCTCTTACGACATGCCTTATAGATCGCAGTGGTACTGTTCTTTGCTTCACTAGGTCCTACATCAGTAACATCATACGACATGCCATATAGATCGCAGTGGTACTGTTCTTTGCTTCACTAGGTCCTACATCAGTAACATCATACGACATGCCTATAGATCTCAGTGGTACATGTTCTTTGCTCACCTAGGTCCTACATCAGTAACCTCATACGACACACCTTTTAGATCGCAGTGGTACTGTTCTTTGCTTCACTAGGTCCTACATCAGTAACATCATACGACATACCTTATAGATCGCAGTGGTACTGTTCTTTGCTTCACTAGGTCCTACATCAGTAACTCATACGACATACCTATAGATCAGCAGTGGTACTGTTCTTTGCTTCACTAGGTCCTACATCAGTAACATCATACGACATGCCATATAGATCGATGTACTGTTCTTTGTCACTAGGTCCTACATCAGTAACCCCATACGAATACCTTATAGATCGCAGTGGTATTTTCTTTGCTTTACTAGGTCCTACATCAGTAACCTCTTACGACATGCCTTACAGATCGCAGTGGTACTGTTCTTTGCTTCACTAGGTCCTACATCAGTTACCTCATACGACATACCTTATAGATCGCAGTGGTCTGTTCTTTTGCTTCACTAGGTCCTACATCAGTAACCCAACGACATACCTTATAGATCGAGTGGTACTGTTCTTTGCTTCACTAGGTCCACATCAGTAACCCTTTTTAGACATACCTTATAGATCGCATGGTAATGTTCTTTGCTTCACTAGGTCCTATATCAGTAACCTCATACGACATACCTTATAGATCCAGTGGTCTGTTCTTTGCCCTTTACTAGGTCCTACATCAGTAACCTCTTACGACATGGCTTACAGATCGCAGTGGTACTGTTCTTTGCTTCACTAGGTACCCCAGTAACCTCTACGACCTACCTTATAGATCGCGTGGTACTGTTCTTGCTTCACTAGGTCCCATCAGTAACATCCCTACGACATGCCATATAGATCGCAGTGGTACTGTTCTTTGCTTCACTAGGTCCTACATCAGTAACTGCCACGAATACCTTATAGATCGCAGTGGTACTGTTCTTTGCTTCACTAGGTCCTACATCAGTAACCCCCATGACATACCTTATAGATCGCAGTGGTACTGTTCTTTGCTTCACTAGGTCCTACATCAGTAACATCATACGACATTCCATATAGATCGCAGTGGCTTCTTCTTCCCTAGGTCCTACATCGAACCCCCAAGACTCCTTATAGATCGCAGGGGGTACTGTTCTTTCTTCCTAGGGTCCTACATCAAGTAACATCATACGACATGCCATATAGATCTCAGTGGTAAATGTTTTTTGCTTCACTAGGTCCTACATCAGTAACATCTATGACATGCCTTATAGATCGCAGTGGTATTTTTCTTTGCTTCACTAGG
Organism: Arion vulgaris; assembly: GCA_020796225.1. NCBI lineage: Eukaryota > Metazoa > Mollusca > Gastropoda > Stylommatophora > Arionidae > Arion > Arion vulgaris. The sequence continues at coordinate 4,490 of JADZMA010001237.1, forward strand.
TCCTACATCAGTAACCTCCATGACATGCCAATAGATCTCAGTGGTACTGTTCTTTGCTTCACTAGGTCCTACATCAGTAACATCATACGACATGCCATATAGATCTCAGTGGTACTGTTCTTTGCTTCACTAGGTCCTACATCAGTAACCCCCTACGACACACCTTTTAGATCGCAGTGGTACTGTTCTTTGCTTCACTAGGTCCTACATCAGTAACATCATACGACATACCTTATAGATCGCAGTGGTACTGTTCTTTGCTTCCCTAGGTCCTACATCAGTAACCTCATACGACATACCTTATAGATCGCAGTGGTACTGTTCTTTGTTTCACTAGGTCCACATCAGTGACCTCATACGACATACCTTATAGATCGCAGTGGTACTGTTCTTGCTTCCAAAGCGAGAAAAAACAACACACGGGCGTCAAGCTCCAACAACAATCTTGAAATATTGTAAAAAATGTGCACATGTAATTGTTCGATTTGAGCACAAACCCTTTCCCACAACGACAGGTAAACGTCTTACCAACTTTGTCATTGAGACTCTAATAATTGATGTTAATGAATAATTGTTTTGAGTAGTACAAATGAAGTTATAATATCAACTTAGACGGATACATGATTCTTTGATAAGATTACGAATGAGGAACTCAGAGAAAGAACTAAACAGATACCAGTGGAGAAAGAGCTAAGGAAGAGAGGCTGGGAGGGTTTTGGGACACACACTGAGAAGACCGACTTGAAGCATAGCAAAACACGCACTGTTTTGGAACCAGTAGGGAAAGGAGTAGAGGAAAGCCTGACAAGCTGGAAGATAGTTGGAGAAGATATTTGGGAGAAAGTTGGAAGATAGTTGAAGAAGATAGTTGGAAAGAAGTTGGAGAAGATAGTGGAAGATAGTGGAGAAGAGAGGGAAGATAGTTGGAAGATGCTGGAGAAGATAGTTGGAGAAGATGGCGGGAGAAGATAGCGGGAGAAGATAGTTGGAAGAAGTTGGAGAAGATAGTTGGAAGATAGCTGGAGAAGATAGTTGGAAGATAGTTGGAAAAAGTTGGAGAAGATAGTTGAAGAAGATAGTTGAGAAGATAGTTGGAGAAGATAGTTGGAAAGATAGTTGGAGAAGATAGTTGGAGAAGATATTTGGGAGAAGATGGCTGGAGAAGAAGTTGGAAGATAGCTGGAAAGATGTTGGAGAAGATAGCTGGAGAAGATATTTGGGAGAAGATAGCTGGAGAAGAGAGCGGGAGAAGATATTGGAGAAGATATTTGGGAGAAGATAGTTGGAGAAGATATTTGGGAGAAGATAGTTGAGAAGTAGTTGGAGAAGAGAGCTGGAGAAGATATTTGGGAGAAGATAGTTGGAGAAGATAGTGGGAGAAGATAGTTGGAGAAGATAGTTGGAGAAGATAGTTGGAAGATAGTTGGAGAAGATAGTTGGAAGATAGCGGGAGAAGAGAGCTTGGAAGATAGTTGGAAAGATGTTGGAGAAGATAGTTGGAAAAGATAGTTGGAGAAGATGGCTGGAGAAGATATTTGGGAGAAGATGGCTGGGGGAAGATATTTGGGAGAAGATAGTTGGAGAAGATATTTGGGAGAAGATGCTGAGAAGATAGTTGGAGAAGATGGAGAAGAGAGCTGGAAGATATTTGGGAGAAGATAGCTGGAAGATATTTGGGAGAAGATAGTTGGAGAAGATATTTGGGAGAAGATATTTGGGAGAAGATGGAGAAGAGAGCTGGAAGATAGTTGTAGAAGATAGTTGGAGAAGAGGGGCTGGAGAAGATAGCTGGAGAAGATAGTTGAGAAGATATTTGGGAGAAGATAGTTGGATAAGATAGCGGGAGAAGAGAGTGGAGAAGATAGCTGGAGAAGATAGTTGAGAAGATAGTTGATAAGATAGTTGGATAAGATGGAGAGAGAGAGCTGGAGAAGATAGTTGGAAAGATAGTTGGAGAAGATAGTTGGAGAGAGAGCTGAGAAGATAGCTGAGAAGATAGTTGGAGAAGATAGTTGGATAAGATAGTTGGAGAAGATAGTTGGAGAAGATAGTTGGATAAGATAGTTGGAGAGATAGCTGAGAAGATAGTTGGAGAAGATAGTTGGATAAGATAGTTGGATAAGATGGAGAAGAGAGCTGGAGAAGATAGTTGGAGAAGATAGCTGGAGAAGATAGTTGAGAAGATGGCTGAGAAGATAGTTGAGAGAGATGGAGAAGATAGCTGGAGAAGATAGTTGGAGAGATGGAGAAGAGAGCTGAGAAGATAGTTGGAGAAGATAGCTGGAGAAGATAGTTGGAGAGATAGTTGGAGAAGATAGTTGAGAAGATAGTTGGAGAAGATGAGAAGAGAGCTGGAGAGAAGTGAGAAGATAGTTGGAGAAGAGAGCTGGAGAAGATAGCTGGAGAAGATAGTTGGAGAAGATAGTTGGAGAAGATAGTTGGATAAGATAGTTGGAGAAGATAGTTGGATAAGATAGTTGGATAAGATAGTTGGAGAAGATAGTTGGATAAGATAGTTGGAGAAGATAGTTGGAAGATAGTTGGAAGATGCTGAGAAGATAGTTGGAGAAGATAGTTGGAGAAGATAGTTGGAAAGATAGTTGGAGAAGATGAGTTGGAAGATAGTTGGAGAAGAGAGCTGGAGAAGATGAGTTGAGAAGATAGCTGGAGAAGATAGCTGGAGAAGATAGTTGGAGAAGATAGCTGAGAAGATAGTTGGAGAAGATAGCTGGAGAAGAATAGTGAGAGAGGATAGTTGGAGAAGAGAGCTGGAAAGATAGTTGGAGAAGATAGCTGGAGAGATGAGCTGGAGAAGATGGGGAGAAGATAGCTGAGAAGATAGCTGGAGAGATAGTTGGAAGATAGTTGGAGAAGAGAGGCTGAGAAGATAGTTGGAGAAGATAGCTGGAGAAGATAGCTGAGAAGATAGTTGGAGAGATGGCTGGAGAAGAAGCTGGAGAAGATAGTTGGAGAAGATAGCTGGAGAAGATAGCTGGAGAAGATAGTTGGGAAGATAGTTGGAGAAGATAGTTGGAGAAGATAGTTGGATAAGATAGTTGGAGAAGATAGCTGGAGAAGATAGCTGGAGAAGATAGTTGGAGAAGATAGTTGGAGAAGATAGTTGGAGAAGATAGCTGGAGAGATGTTGGAGAAGATAGTTGGAGAAGATAGTTGGAGAAGATAGTTGGAGAAGATAGTTGGAGAAGATGGTGGAAGATAGTTGGAGAAGATAGTTGGAGAAGATAGTTGGAGAAGAGAGCTGGAGAAGATAGTTGGAGAAGATAGCTGGAGAAGATAGCTGAGAAGATAGTTGGAGAAGATAGCTGGAGAAGAAGGCTGGAGAAGATAGTTGGAGAAGATAGCTGGAGAAGAGATCTGGAGAAGATAGTTGGAGAAGATAGCTGGAGAAGAGAGCTGGAGAAGATAGTTGGAGAGATAGCTGAGAAGATGGCTGGAGAAGAGAGGCTGGAGAAGATAGTTGGAAGATGGCTGGAGAAGAGAGCTGGAGAAGATAGTTGGAGAAGATAGCTGGAGAAGATAGTTGGATAAGATAGTTGGATAAGATAGTTGAGAAGATAGTTGAGAAGATAGCTGGAGAAGATAGCTGGAGAAGATAGTTGAGAAGATAGTTGGAAGATGTTGGAGAGATAGCTGAGAAGATAGTTGGAGAAGATAGTTGGAGAAGATAGTTGGAGAAGATGATTGGAGAAGATAGTTGGAGAAGATAGTTGGAAGATGCTGGAGAAGATAGTTGGAGAAGATAGTTGGAGAAGATAGCTGGAGAAGATAGTTGGAGAAGATAGTTGGAGAAGAAAGTTGGAGAAGATAGTTGGATAAGAGAGCTGGAGAAGATAGTTGGAGAAGATAGCTGGAGAAGATAGCTGGAGAAGATAGTTGGAGAAGATAGTTGGAGAAGATAGTTGGAGAAGATAGCTGGTTAAGATAGTTGGAGAAGATAGTTGGAGAAGATAGTTGGAAGATAGTTGGAGAGAGAAGTTGGAAGATAGTTGGATAAGATAGTTGGAGAAGATGGCTGGAGAAGATAGTTGGAGAAGATAGTTGAGAAGATAGTTGAGAAGATAGTTGAGAAGATAGTTGGAGAAGAGAGCTGGAGAAGATAGTTGGAGAAGATAGCTGGAGAAGATAGCTGGAGAAGATAGTTGGAGAAGATAGTTGGAGAAGAGAGCTGGAGAAGATAGTTGGAGAAGATGAGCTGAGAAGATAGTTGGAGAAGATAGTTGGATAAGATAGTTGGAAGATAGTTGGAGAAGATAGTTGAGAAGATAGCTGGAGAAGATAGCTGAGAAGATAGTTGAGAAGATAGTTGGAGAAGAGAGCTGGAGAAGATAGTTGGAGAAGATAGCTGAGAAGATAGCTGAGAAGATAGTTGGAGAAGATAGGCTGGAGAAGATAGCTGGAGAAGATAGTTGGAAGATAGTTGGAGAAGATAGTTGGAGAAGATAGTTGGATAAGATAGTTGGAGAAGATAGCTGAGAAGATAGCTGGAGAAGATAGTTGAGAAGATAGTGGAGAAGATAGTTGGAGAAGATAGTTGGAGAAGATAGTTTGAGAAGATAGTTGGAGAAGATAGTTGGAGAAGATAGTTGGAGAAGATAGTTGGAGAAGAGTAGCTGAGAAGATAGTTGAGAAGATAGTTGAGAAGATAGCTGGAGACTGATATGAAAAGGATAGGTGAAACGAAGGAATTGGAAGAGATGACAAGAGTAAACAGCTGGAAGATGTTTGTTGAAGACCTGTGCTCCGTTGGGAGTTGAAAGGGGAAGAAGAAGGATACATAGATCGCTGATAGATAAAAAAAACAAAAACTCTAATCTGAAACCGATTGCTCCACTCATTGGAATCTAAGATTACTCGATAACCGGTCTCACAAAGCAAAATTCAAAATTTTTATGATTATTCAATCGCAAAATCACGAAAAAAACCTCCCTCAAATGCTTCTGAACCCACTATCGCCCTCCGGGAAGGCTTCAGCGCCCACGAGGCGATGCCGCCCACTTTGGGAAGCCATGAGACTTACACAAAGCACGAACGAAGATCATCAATCAATCAATCAATCAATTAATCAAACCACAAAACATTACGAAAAATAAATCCGGCACGTTTTACAAAGGAAGAGAAAATGAAAAGACGATCTGACAACTGCATGATCTGACAACTGCATGATCTGACAACTGCATGATCTAACAACTGCATGATCTGACATAGCTCATTTTATGACATATTTTTAATTAGCAATGTCGTGTCCATCTTTACATAATTAACGCTCATCATTGTATGGAACGACATTTGGTTTATCATTTTATGATAAACATCAATTTGTCTAAACATTGTCCGAGTTCTCTGTATCTCCATAACCTAATAAACATCGGACGAGATGTCACAATGCTGTCAAATGATGATGACCTTTATCCCTGAATGAAATTATTTGCTGTGTCGTAACCTCTATAATAGCACAATGAACAGTTGATTGGAAAGTTAGCTAAATTTATGCCAATCTCTTAAGGGAAGTTGTTACAGGAAGACATTTCAATTTCTTTTTTTTGTTGTTGAAGGATGCAATATAAGACAGTTCGACATTGTGTTTGCGGTTTTTTTTTAGGAACAAAGTCAGCAACAGAATTGTCAGACATCACAAAGTTAAGAAAATTGTATAACAGGAGCGAGACAGGGGAAGACAAAAGAGACAATTTTGGATATCCTTACTTCATGGCCCATGTAGAACGTCAACATTTGAGTTGATAGCAAACAAGAAGGACAGAGATTTGTGGGGATCCATGATCGCCTACGCCAGCCGGCTCGGCACCTGATGATGATGATGATAACAGAAAATTTTTTCGCAGAGTGTGCAAGAGTCATTGATTGATTTACTACTTCCTTGTAGTTTGATTGGGACAATCACAGGCTAGCGGAGCAAACCTACACAAAACGGGACGGTGGCAATCCTAGCAGTTCATTAACAAGACGGGTATAGCTGGAGATACGCTCATCAGCCCGGGGAGGGCAGTCGTCTACGGGTCGCTGCCCTGAAAGAAACAGCAGCCTGCTGCCTTGTGGGTTTGGCTGGGATGGGTAAAGGCTAACGGAGAGCGAACCCAGTAAACGCTGGTGGAAATCGAACACACCACCGAAGGATAAGCACCTGAGCTCCAATAGGTACTGAAGGCTTGTGCATGTACATCCGTTCTTGATGTTTGGCTGCTTATATATCACAATAGAATGATAAAAACGGCATAAGAACGATCGTGAGAGAGAGATTGATTGGTAGAGTCAATCCTTGCACTTGAAACAACCATGGGGCTTTGTGTTCTTACTAATACATGAAAAAATTTGCGATAGTACATGATCTCCTTTGTGTTCTTACAAAACATGAAGAACTTTGCGATAGTGCATGATCCCCTTTTGTGTTCTTACTTAATACATGAAGAACTTTGGGATAGCATGACTTTTGTGTTCTTATAATAACAGAAGAACTTTGCTTGATAGTACATGACTTCCTTTGTGTTCTTACTAATACATGAAAACTTTGGATAGTACATGATCCCCCTTTGTTTTTTTTAATACATGTAGAACTTTGCGATAGAACATGATCTCCTTTGTGTTCTTACTAAAAAATAAGAACTTTGCGATAGTACATGATCTCCTTTGTGTTCTTTAATACATGAAGAACTTTTGATATAAGCTCCTTTTGTTCTTATAATACGAAAAATTTTGCGATAGAGTCTCCTTGTGTTCTTACAAATCATGAACAACTTTGCGATAACATGATCTCCTTTGTGTTTTTTAAAATACACGAACAACTTTGCGATAGCATGATTCCTTGTGTTCTTATAATACATGAAGAACTTTGGATAGTACATGATCCCCTTTTTGTTCTTACTAATACGAAAACTTTGGATATACATGATCTCCTTTGTGTTCTTACAAACAGAAAATTTTGGGATAGTACGATTCCCCTTTTGGTTTCTTACTAATACATGAAAATTTGGGATAGAAATGATCGTTTGTGTTCTTACTAATACATGAAAACTTTGATAGTACGATCCCCTTTTGGTTTTCTTAAATACATAAAAAAATTTTGGGAAAATTTTGATCCCCCTTTGTGTTCTTATAATACATGAACAACTTTCATGTACATGATCTCCTTTGTGTTCTTACTAAACAGAACAACTTTGGATGTACATGATCTCCTTTGTGTTCTTACTAATACATGAAAAATTTTGCGATAGAAATGATCCCCTTTTGTGTTCTTACAATACAAAAAACTTTGGGATAGTAAGCTTTTTGTGTTCTTTAAAAAAGAACAACTTTTAAATGTACATGATCCCCTTTGTGTTCTTACTAATACATGAACAATTTTGCGTGAATGATCTCCTTGTGTTTTACAAACATGAACAACTTTGCGATAGTACATGATCTCCTTTTTGTTTTTACTAATACACGAACAATTTTGGATAGTACATGATCTCCTTTGTGTTTTTACTAATACATGAACAACTTTGGATATACATGATCTCCTTTTGTTCTTACTAATACATGAAAATTTTCGATATACATGATTTTTTGGTTTTTTACTAATACACAAACCCTTGGATGTGATGCCCCTTTTGTGTTCTTACTAATACATGAAAACTTTGGATAGTAATGATCCCCTTTTGTTTTAAATAATGAAAACTTTGCGAAAAACCCAGTCTCCTTTGTGTTCTTACAAATACATGAAGAATTTTGCATAGTACATGATCTCCTTTGTGTTCTTACTAATACATGAAGAATTTTGGATTTTTAAAGACCCTCCAGTGAAAGTAAAGGTATCATAGCAATTTAAAAACGGTGAAAATTTTTTGTAAAATTGGGGGTTTTAAAAGTTATAATGAATTTAAACAGGCTGTGGTTTACAGTCTACTCTTACCAATTTTCAACTAGTAAGAGTTTTTCGCTTGCTCAACTTGAATACGGGGCCTATGTTAAATCGTCGGTCTCCCATAGGACAAACACGATCTCACCTACACTGGATCTATGATCTCAAAATATTATTCAGATCGCTCCACGCATTAAATGAGCGAGTACTTTTTGGGCGAGAGGCAAACACCTCCACGACACATATCCTCCCCCCCTCCCATTCCCCCCCCCATCTCTCTCCTCTCTCCCCCGCTCAGTTTTCACAATAAATCGTTTTTTTTTTGTTGAGATTTTCAAGCACATCACATTTAAACTTGTCAAAGCACAGAAAATAAATGACTCATTTTATGTAATCTTTAATCAGAGCGTCCACGAACTATTTTCTTTTATCGTTTCAGGTGAGTCGTGGTAGGTCCAGGTGTGGTTTCCAGCTAGCCCATGGTTAAGTCAGAGCCAAGTATTTAAAATTATGGGTCTGGGCTCAGTTAAAATTATGGGAAATCAGACAACAGCTACACCACGGGCCTCGCATTCCAGTATTGATGTATACAGACGAATTCATTTTAAAATTAACACAAAATGCTAAATCGAAATTATATTATGCAACAAGTTAAGTTTAACAATAAGGAATATCAATATTAAATATTTTTCCCCAATAAAAACCATAGACCAGAATTGGTAAAATTGCAAAAAAAAGGGCGTGTTCAAAAACATCTGTAATTTCCACCCCCTTTTCTAATCTTGGTGGGGAATCCCCGGTCCTTGTTACCAGTTATTTAGAGTTGGCTGTGGTTAAGTCCAGTCGTGAAAAGAAGCCCGGGCTGTGGTTTCCAGCGCGGTTAAATTTCGGTAAAAAGTTGGCTGTGGTTTTTAAGAATGCGTTAAAACCCTTTGGGCAGCTCAACATCAAAAAAGGCGGCGGGAAAGAGCTAGCTGTACAAATTTCATTATGAAGATTAAAAAAAAATTTCGTTAAAAAATATTTTCATCTTTTCAAATTACATCAGAGAACCTCAGGTGTTCAGGAGTTCATACACACCCTGTATAAGAAAAAATTGGGAGCACACCTTCACTCCAAAGTGCAGGATGATAGTCCAAATCAATAAATTTTTTCCCCATAGGTTTTGTCTTCTATAGAAATTTCCCTTTTCCCCATATATTTGTTCATTATTTAAAAATAAATACTAATTCTCGCACCATTATAGGTTACAAGAACTGTGAAATTTCTCCATGCCGCCTATCATGGGCAACTCGTTCAATCCCCCTCCGTGGAACTGATAGATATTTTTCCTCTTCCGCAAAGTTCGTTTCAGGTCTCCTTAGGTCTTTCCCTTTTTTTATTGCGTTTTCAATGCCTGCTTTGACATTTGTTGATATTTTTTCTCTAGGTATGTCCAGCATATCTCTATCTTCTTCTAACAGTTGTTACAGGGTTGAAACATTTTTCTCAGGATGCCCAGCATAAGCATATCCCCCATCTTCCCCCTTTCTATAACAGTTTTTACTGTGGTTGACCAGACATTTTTCTGTAGCCCAAATATTCCATCTTCTTTTTATAACAGCTGTTACTAGTGGGACCAGATATTTTTCTCGGTATCCAACTTCTCCATCTTCTCCTTTTTTATAACAGTTGTTACTGTGGTGCCCAGATATTTTTTTGGGTATGCCCAAATATCTCCATCTTCAACAGCTGTTCTAGTGGGATCAGAATTTCTGATTTATTTATTTCTTTTTGTTCCCATTTTTTTCATTTTTTTCGGATAATATATAATATAGAGAGGGGGGAAGAAAATATATCTGATTTTTTTCGGGAATAAAGAAAAAAGGGGTTTGGAAAAGAGCAAATAAAAAGTTTTAAAAATTAGAATAAAACAATTTTAAAAAATAAAATTAAAAAGTAAAGTTTTTTGGGAAATAAAAAAAGACCCAAAAAAATTCTTTTTAGAGGGGTTGAGGGGGGAAGGAAGCGAGAGTGTGGGGAAAATTTTAAAAATGGACGGTTAAGTCGGGGGGGGAACCAAGGAAAAAGAGGATATGGGTTTTTGCAGAACCTTTGGGGAAGCCCCTGATGATGATGTTTTTCCGAATTTCCAAACAAATATACAAATGAATGTGTATTATGTGTTTTTTTTTTTTAAAGAATGGCTAATTTAACAAATGATGTAATTCAATGGGACGATAAATATCCTGAATACAATATTCCCCCAAAAAACCGACACGACAAATTTTTTCCCTTTTAGATTGTGAATTTGAAAGAGCGTTTAAGATGGATTGTGTTTTGTATTGTTTCAGACTATGTGTGTGTTTTGGAGATTGTGCGGGGGAAATGTCATAAGCAAATTTTTGTATACTGTGGGGTTGAAAGCTGTAACACTGTGAATGTCCCATGTCGGTCGCTCCCTGTTCGGTATTGTCTGTCTTTTTTCGGTACTGCTACCCTGTCCGGTACGTCTATCCTTTCCGGTAGTGTCGACCCTGTTGGGGGGCTCATCGCCCTGTTTGAACAGCTGCTTTGTTCGGTACGTCTGGCTCCTGGGTTCTATCTCCCCGCCCAACGTCTACCCTTTTCCCATGTCGACCCGTTGGGGCTCATCTCCCGTTTGAACGTCTGTTTTGTTCGGTACTGTCTGGCACCTGGGATTTTACCATGCTCGTACTTCATCTACCCGGCCCGGTACGTCAGCCCTGTTCGGCTATCTAGGTGGGGTTAGTCGCCCTGCCCGGTACTATCTACCATATTCTTATTCAATGTTCTTTTTACCATGTCCGGTGCTTTTCGCCGCCCGATACACCCCTGTTTTCCCAGTCTGGGGATTGTGTCATATCAGAAAAAAAATAACATAAAGGGACCACTAGTTGACACAGAATGGTGAAACTGACATCAACACATAGTTTGAAATTAATCAGACCTTAATTTTTCCAGTACCACACTGAGTTCACAAGGAGGAAAGAAATTGGGTCCTCTTCCTTTTGCACACTTGGGAATTGAAGATAAAGGGCCATCTATCCTTGGGTCTAAAAAAGTACAGTACAATTGTGCTTATTTTTTAACCACCCTTTACCTCCCCTCTAGTGAGGGATATCCAACCCAAGGTTTTCAAACTATCCTACCCAAGCCATATTTTCCAGATCTGTTTCTCCATTTTCTTCTTTCTTCTCTAACTCTCTCCAGGCGTGCCTCGTTTTTCCCCTTACCTCCATTCCCCGGGGGGTTCCAAGAATGAACTGTCTCGTGTCTGCCCTTCAGTGGTACTATTTATGGCACTAATGAATAAAGGCCTGTCCCAAAGAAAACAAAGAATAGTAAAACTGAACCTTTGGCATGGAAGAGGCGTCTGACTGGGGCCTAGGAAACACCCATTTTTTTTCCCCCGTAAAGCACTTTTTAGCTTTTTGCGTCCCATGGACATCAACCCGGTTCGGTGCCCGAACCCCGGGAATCGGGAAAACCCTGTGGTTTTTTCTGCCCCCCCCGGGAATTGAACCGCACTACGGGGGTAGTCCTTAGCCAACGCCTGAACACGCTGGGGGCACCAAAAAAAAAAAATCATCGCATAAATCTGATGTGTGGCTACGTTTAGAATAATCAAAAAATAAAACCTTTTTACTCTCAGATCAATACAGACCAAAGGGGGTTTTAAAAGTTGCAATAGGGAGCGTTGGGAAGAAAAAGAAGAATATCAATGAAATCGAATAAAAAAATATAAAAGATAACATAGAAGTACATATTAAATCTAGAAATAAAAAATAAAATTTCAAAGTCAAAAAAGATTGTGAGATTTGTCAGTCCAAAGAGACCGCCCAGCCCCGATATCGCACCATTATCACACTAATTTTCTTATCATTTTCTTTTTGTCAAATCATTTTCCCAGCGCAATTTATTAGGGAGGATCAAAAGAAAACGAATTTTTGTATCATCCCTTTTTATCATTTTTTTTCTAAAAACATTTACATCATCGTCATCATACACCATCATCACACCATCATCTTTTCATCATCACATCACTTACCGTCATCAGCATCATCCCTGTATTCTTCAGCTTTATTCGTCATATCATCATTATATCGACTTCATATCAAATAAACCCCCAAATCATTACTATGTCATCATCATCAAAAAACATCTTCGCCCCACCCAAACCATACTGGAGTGCATCGGCACAGATGAGCGAATGAGAAAGACACCATGAACATCACTTCAATTTCGAAAAAAAAGAAGAAATCCATATAAAAAATTTCCTTGACCACTGCTATTCATTTCCGGGACCCCTAGTTTATCTTTGGGGGGAAAAAACAAATTGCAGACGGGTTAAAAATATTCAAACCCTGTAATTGACGAAGCTGAAACATGGAAGCCATTTAAACCCGGGGACTTAACATCTTCACCTTTTTCCCCGCAAGGTTAAGAACATCAGGTGGAGACAAGATAACTAACTCTGAAGTACAAGTAAACTTTTTCTTCCATCATGGGATGCCAGAAATGAAGACTTAGACGGTTGGGTGGGGAAGAAAGGACAAGTGGATTAAAACGGGTTTTCAATTTTGGAAGGGGAAAAAACCCCGGGGAGGCTTCAGATATGAACCCCCAGGGGCCCGGGGGAAATTTGGGGTAAAGAAAAAACCCCTGTTCCTGCCACGCATGCAAGAGGCAAAAGGATTTTTCTAAAATCGGATGCTGTGCCAAAGTGGGGGGTCAGGTTTAGAGGCCACCCCAAAGTCAAGATAAACGTTTTTGGCAAAGATAAAACCCTATACGAAGAGTGATTCAAATTGTGAAAAACAAGCAAAGAAGAAGAAATAGGGTTTAAAGGCCTCAATGAATAACTTTTTTATCAGCCCCAGCAAAGGGCAAAAAAAAGCGATGATTGGATATACGGAAAACTACATTACGCAAAGTGAAATTTTTTGAGAAGAGACAGGATGAACTGAAAGACAAAAAGAAAAACTCAAAAAACTGTCAATAAAAATAGTAAAGACCAAAAGGCCATATATATTTTTTATGTTTCACCCTGTTGAGCAAGGAAAATTTAACATCAATTGTTTTTTATAGTCAGTAAACCTGAGATATAAGTTCTTTCCTGGGGTAGATCATGTTTCAATTAAGCTAGTTTGATATCAATATTTTGTATACACCGGTGAGGTAGAATAAAATGAAGGGGTGGGGGAAAAGGGGTATCTCACTTTGGGGCAGGGGGATCCCGTTTCTAACTTTTCTGGGTGTTTTTTTTAAAAAAATATATTTCTTGCTCCCCCTTTCTCTATCTATCTCTTGGCTCTCTGGCTCTTCTCTCTGGTCTTCCTCTGACTCTATCTCTCTGGCTCATCTCTTTTCTCTATCTCTGGGTTCTATTTTCTGGCCTAAATCTCTATCTCGATCTGCATCTATCTCTGTTTTTTCTGTCTTCATTTGTTTTCCTGTTTCTCTCTCTGTCTCTTTATATGTGTCTCTTTATCTATCTCTGCTCTTTTTTTCTTTTTCCCCCTGCCTTTTTCTCTCTTTTCTCTCTCTGTTTTATATACAGTGGCGGCTCGTGATAATTTATGTTGGTGGGCCCAGACAAAAATTTTCGCAAAATCTTTTTAAATAGACCACATTTCTACGGTCATAAAAAGGGGCTAGAAATGCAAAGTATAATAATTAGGGGAAATTAGTGAATTTAAATCTGTATGTGATAATTTATCGTTATATATTCTCATTTAAAAACAATTAGTATCACGTCAAAAATAATAATTTCGAACAAATGATTTATAAAATAATAAATACACGTTATACATTATTTTTTTGGGGGGCCCGGGCCCCCCTGGCCCTTGCGAGCCGCCACGTATATATATATCTGTCTTCCTGTCACTCCTCTGTCATATATATATATATCTAGTTCTGTCTCTCTCCCCCGGTCTCTATCTATGTTTTTCTCCCTATATCTTGTTCTGTCTATATATATTGCCCCCTTTTATCTTTATTTTGTCTTCTCTATATATATTCGCCCTCTATCTCTATAAATTTTCTTTTTTCTTTTATATATCGCCCTCTCTATCTCTATATTACTGTTTTTCTCTATATATTCGCCCATCTATCTCTATATTATTCTCTTTTTCCCATATATATTCACCCTCTCATCTCTATATTACTTCTCTCTCTTATATATTCCCCTCTATTCTATATTATGTTTTTTCATATATATATTCCCCTTTTATCTCTATATTACTGTTTTTTCAAAATATGTCGCCCCCATCTTTATATTACTTTTCTCTCTATTTTATGTCGCCCCCCTATCTTTATATTACTGTCTCTCTCTTATATATGTCGCCCTCTCTATCTTTTTATTTGTTTCCCCTCTATATATATTCCCCCCTCTATCTCTTTTTACTGTCTCTTTTCTCTATATATATGTCGCCCTCTCTATCTCTTTTTCTTTTTCTTTTAATATATTCGCCCTCTCTATCTCTATATTACTGTCTCTCTCTTATATATGATTCTATCTCTCAGAGGGTTTTTTATTCTATGTGTATCATTTTAGTCTCAGTCTGTTCCACATCTAATACCATGTCTCTGTCTGAACTATGCCTCCCATCTTGTTCTAACTCTGTGTTCATCTCTGTGTCATCTTTTCTTCCCCCTCCCCTCCCGTTTCTTTCCATTAAACATTCTAGTTCCATTCCTTTCTACAAATGTCACATCCCCTCTTATTCGCTCTACCCCTTTTAATCTTTTTTTCCCTTACCCTCTTGGACATTTTCTTTTGTCTCACTCTACCCTTTTTTGACATTTCCTTTATGTCTCCTCCCCTTTGAGACATTTTCTTTATGTCTCACTCTACCTCTCTTGAGCCATTTCTCTTTTTGTCTCCCTTTCCTCTTTGGGCATTTTCATGTCCACTCACCTCTCTTGAGACATTTTCTTTTTGTCGCTTACCCCTTTGAGACATTTCTCTTTATTTTCACTTACCCTCTTGAGACATTTTCTTTATGTCACTCTACCTCTTTTTTAGACATTTCTTTTTTCTCATCTACCTCTTTTTAGACATTTCTTTTATGTCTCTCTCTACCCTCTCTTGAGACATTTCTCTTTTTTCTCACTCACCTCCTTGAGACATTTCTTAGCTACTCTACCTCTTTTTAGACATTTCTTTTTATCTCTCTACCTCTCTTGAGACATCTCTTTATCTCTCCTTTCCTCTTTGGTCTAACGTTTTTTACATTTTCTTTTTCCTCCTGTCTCACCTTTCTTTCTCCCCTCTCTCTCTTTTCTTTATTTCCATGTGTATGTTTCTAAGTTAGTGCACATTCGTCTCAATCCGTTTCTCTTCAAATTCCATGTCTCCTTTAGATCTCTATTCTCTCTTTTTCTTGTGCATTTTCTTTGTCTTGTATCTTTTTGTCTTGCATTCCTTTGTCTGTGTGCATTTCTCTTTTTCTGTGTGCATCTTTTTGTCTGTTTTCATCTCTCTTTTTCTTTTGCATTTTCTTTTTCTGTGTGCATCTCTTTTTCTTTTGTGCATTTTTTTGTCTGGTTCTCTTTGTCTTTTGATTTTTTTTGTCTGTGTGATCTCATTTGTATGTGTACTCTTTTTCTGTGTTCTTTTTTGTCTGTGTATCTCTTTGTCTTGTCACTTTTTGTCTTGTGACCTTTTCTTGTGCATTTTCTTTGGGCTTTTGCATTTTCTTGGGCTGTCATCTCTTTGGGCTGTGTGCATCTGTCTTTGTCTGTGTCTCTCTTTGTCTGTGTGCATCTCTTTTTCTGTGTACATTTTCTTTGTCTTGTACATCTCTCTTTTTCTTTACATCTCTCTTTGTCTGTGTCATCTCTTTTTGTTACATCTTTTTTTGTCTGTGTCATTCTCTTTGTCTGTGTCATCTTTCTTTTTCTTTTACATTTTTCTTTTCTGTGTGCATCTCTCTTTGTCTGTACATTTTCTTGTCTGTGTATCTCTTTTGTCGGGCCTCTTTGTCTGTGTCATTTTTTGTCTGTTGCATTTTCTTGTCGGGTTTTCCCTTTGTCTGTGTGCATCTCTCTTTTTCTTTGCATTTTTCTTTGTCTGTACATTTTCTTTTTTCTGTTCATCTCTTTGTCTGTGTACATCTTTTTGTCTGTTGTTTCTCTTTGTCTGTTACATTTTTGTTGTGTGCACTTTTTTGTCTGTGTAACTTTTGTCTTGTGCATTCTCTTTGTCTGTGTGCATTTTTCTTTTTCTGTGTGCATCTCTCTTTTCTGTGTCCATCTCTCTTGTCTGTGTTCATCTCTCTTTTTCTTTTACACTTTTTTGCTTTTACATTCTCTTTGTCTTGTGCATCTCTCTTTTTCTGTGTACATCTCTCTTTGTCTGTTCATCTCTTTTTCTGTGTGCATTTTCTTTGTCTGTGCACTCTCGTTCGTGTCCATTTTTCTTTGTCTGTGTTATTTTCTTTGTCTGTGTACATCTCTCTTTTTCTGTGTACATTTTCTTTTTCTGTGTGCATCTCTTTTTCTGTGTACATCTCTCTTTGTCTGGGGACTTCTTTGTCTTTCTCTCTTGGTCTGTTCTCTCTTTGTCTGTGTGCATTTCTTTGTATGTGTGTTCTTTTTTCTGTGTGCATTCTTTGTCTGTGTGCATTTTCTTTTTCTGTGGCATTCTTTTTCTGTGTACATTCCCCTTTGTCTGTGCATTTCGGGCTGTGTCATTTTCTTTGTCTGTGTGCACTTTTTTTGTCTTTTACATTTTCTTTTTCTTTTGCATCTCTTTTTTCTGTGTACACCCCTTTTTCTGTTACATTTTCTTTTTTTTGTGCATTTTCTTTATCTTGTACATTTTCTTTGTCTTTTGCATCTCTTGGGCTTGTCATCTCTTTGTTTTGTGCATTTTTTTGTCTGTACATTCTTGGTCTGTTCATCTTCTTTGTCTTTTACATCTTTTTTGCTGTTACATCTCTCTTTGTCTTTTACTTTTTTGTCTTGTGATCTCTTTTTCTTTTTACATCTCCTTGTCTGTGTAACTTTTTTTGTCTGTGTACATTTCTCTTGGGCTTTTACTCTCTTGGTCTTTTGCATCTCTTTGGTCTGTGTGCATCTCTTTGGTCTTTTGCATCTGTCTTTGTCTGTGTGCATCTCTCTTTTTTCTTTTGCATTTTCTTTTTCTGTACATTTTCTTTGTCTTTTACACTTTTTTGTCTTTCATCTCTCTTTTTCTGTGTGCATCTCTCTTTGTCTGTGTACTCTCTTTGTCTGGATCTCTCTTTTTCGGGACATTTCTCTTGGTCTGTGTAATTTTTTTGGTCTGTTAATTTCTGGTCTGTTACACCTTTTTTAAAAATTTTTTTTCTGTGATCTCTTTGTCACATTGTCTCTCCCTTTCCCCCTTTGTTTCCAACTCTGTCTTTACCATTCTTTCTCAAAACAGCCACCCCTGGGTCTCTGTTTTCTCTTTCTGTAACATTTGTTTTTCTGCATGTCTGTATTCTGCTTTTTTATGTGTCTCTCAGTCTCTGTTTCTACATGTAACTGTCTCTGTGTTTAGCTATGACTTTATCCAAATGTGTCCATAACGTCTCCGTCTGTGTATCTTTAAGTTTCCCGTTATCTCATCATTGCCCTCTCTCTTTTTTATCTCTTTTTTCTATCTCTTTTTTCTTTTTTTTTTTCTTTTTCTCTTCTTTTCTTTCTCTTTATCTCATGTCTTTTCCTCTTTTTCTTTCTTTTTTTCTATCTTTTTTCTTTATCTCTTTTTTTCTTTTTTCTATCGCTCTTTTTCTTTCTTTTTTTCTTTTTTTCCATCTCTGTCTTTCTCCCCACTGTCTTTCTTTTTTTTCTTCTATCTATTTTCTGTCTTTTTCTATCACTCTTCTTTTTCCTTTATTTCTTTTCTCATCACTCTGTCTTTTTCTCTTCTTTTTTTTTTCTTCCCCTGTCTTTCTCTCTGTCTTTTCTCATTTTCTGTCTTTTTCTCATTTCTTTTCTCATCTCTGTCTTTCTCCTCCTTTCTTTCTCTCTCTTTTTTTCTTTTCTCTATCACTCTGTCTTTTTCTCTTTATTTTTTTCTCTCTTACTCTGTCTTTCTCTCTCCCTTTTCTCTATCTCTCTGTCTTTCTCTTTTTTTTTTTTTCTCTCTCTCTGTCTTTTCTCTCGCTGTCTTTCTCATCTCTCTGTCTTTTTTTCATTTTTTTTTTCTCTATTTCTCTCTCTCTGTTTCTCTCTATCTTTCTCTCTATCTTCTCTCTCCCTCTTTTTCCTTTTTTCTTCTCTTTCCCCCAACCTCTCTAACCCCTCTTTCCCCTCCCTACCTCTCTCCCTCTATATCCCTTTTTCTCTCCATCTCTCTCCATCTCTTTCTAATACCTCTACCCCCTCTCTCTCCATCTCCCCCTCTCTCACACATAAAAAAAAACAAACATGTTGAAGAAAATGATGTACATCCAAGAGAATCAACCCAAAAAATGGGAAAAAAGTAAAAAACAAAAAAACCCCGCCCACACACACTTCCAAAAATTTTGTAAAAATGTTTATGGCTTTTTACGTCAAACTACCATTGTTTATGTTTTAATTAACTAATCAGTTTAGATAGTAACAACGGATATCGAAACTTTGGGGTTATTTTTTTTTAACTGGTGATACAGTTCCTAAAGTAACTGGTTTTTAAACATGTTAACGGATGATACTAGTTACTTTAAAAAATGGTTATTTCCCTGTTAACGAAAGATACTAGTTATGAAAAAAACAGGTTATCTTTTACATGTTAACGGATGATACTAGTTACTGTAAAATTTAAAGATGGTTTTTTTTGTCAAAAACAAATGTGGAACGTCTGCTAAAAAGATTAGGGTCGG
>JADZMA010001238.1:0-23201 GCA_020796225.1 Arion vulgaris
TCGTTGCTGGTATGAATGAGAATTTGTATAAAATTTTTGAAAGATTATGACTTGGAATAGTATTACAAAATTAAAAAAAAAAAAAATCAATCGTTGCCAGGGAAACAATACAAAATGGCCATAAACAAAAAATTTCAAACCCCTAAGGCTCTGAAGTTAATGAATTAAATAGTCTGTTTTCACTCTAAGGTGAGCAATTGATATCAAATACACATGATTTTAGGATATATTAAATATTACATTTTTAATGAATTTTTGGTAAACACACCCCCAAAAACAGTTTTTTTGACCAATTTAAGGAAATTTTCCAAAATTTATAAAAATTAAATATTTAATATATCCTAAAATCATGTGTAATATTTTAGATATTACAACTGCGTTAAGTGAAAACAAATTCATTACAATTTAAAATTCAGAGCCTTAGAATTGAAATTTTTTTAGGCCATTTTATTTTTTCCCATGCAGCGCTTTACATTTTGTACAAATTTTTTCTACTATTCTAAGTCATAATTTTTTCAAAATGATATACAAATTTTACATTAATGGGAAAACAGAAAATAACTACATGATCCCATACCCCAATCCCTAATAATAATAATAATATAAAAATATACACTTACTATATTTTTTTGTCAATGTTCATTAATTATCTTAAATCCTCCATTTAGCCTACCTTATGGTTGGAGGGTTTGTGTGCCTTAGGATCCTTCAGCTATGTCGGGAGTCAAACTCCTGGCAGGTCTAACAAGCCGAACAGACTGAAGGTGAAGGCCAGACCAAAGAGCGGGAGCAGGATGGGGCCTCATAGGGTGACATGCAGAACCCCCCGGCGAGTGGTAAATGCTCTGGCTAAAACCCATCCCCAGCTATGGGACAAATAGCACTTGTCCTCTCTTGAGGAGGACATCCTTTTTCTTGTCTTGTCTTCTACTTCTATGACCTTCCTTAAGCATAAGGGTTAATACAGTGTCCGGGGAGCACCCCCTGCAAAGCCTGGGTTGGTGAGCCCGGCAACAGAAGGCTAAGTCATCTAGAGTGGGGCGACTCAGACAAACCGGAAGACAGATCAAAATCAGCGGGGGGACTGCAACTGTCTAGGAAAAACCCTCAAAAAAGATGTCCTCAGAACGGAATTGTCAGCCATTATTGGGGGGGAATCGACATCGAACAACTCAAATGGCCATGCGCAAATATTTATAAAACTGTGGTGCCACCACCAGGAAACACCATGGTGGTGGGACCGGACCCCTGCCTCGAAGGGTCCACCCTAGCTACTGGCGGCCTTTGATTCTTGCAAAGCCAGGGGAGGACAGGGTATTACTACTGGCAGCAGCAAACTTTCACCCTCAATTATGCAATGGAATGAGGGGTAACCAACAAAAACGAGCTAGAGGAGCGTCTGGAGCAGAAAAGATTGACATCTGCTGTACCCAAGGCCACCTTAATCGGAAATAGATTCAGCATTAGAGATTTGGAAACCTTCCGTCAGGATAAGAAAATAGACATAAGGGTGGAGTAGTAACACTAGTTGTAATTCCATAGCAGTTAAACTACAGGCCCAATCAGATGGCACAGAATTCATAGCTGTTCAACTCCTTATCAACAACACTAGACACTATACAATATATACCCCCACCCTCCATTCAAACTGGCTGGAAGCTATCAAGTTCAAGATGACAACTTCTTATAGAAAGGAGACTAACAACCCTCACCAAGCTGGGGCTTGACCGCTAGATCCTCGAGGTGAAAGCCGAAGAATGGCTGATCCCCAACAGTCTCACCATTCTCAACCACCAGATGATCCTACACATGTTATACGCGGTGGCGCTCAAGCACCCCAGATCTGGCTTTTGCTACAGGCAATTCACAGGATAACGAAGGCAAGTCTGCGACCAGATTGGGGGTAGTGACCATAGACCAGTGAAACTCCTCATAAATAACATTAAGAGGAACTTAAAACTCTGCCCTAGTTGGAATTACAAAAGGCAGACTGGAAGCTATTCCAAGAACTAGCAGACAAGTACTGTAAAGAAATTAATCAATCAGGAAAAGTGGACAGAGATGCATGTTCATTCAATAAAGCCATTTTAGATGCTGCAAAAAAGGCTACACCCAGAGGGAGGAGAAAAAACTACAAGCCATATTGGACACCAGAGAGGGAAGTTCTCCATGGCTCGCTTTGCAGTCCAGAAATACAATGGAACTACTACGGCCCAAATGTAATGCAACACAATAGAGAAAGGGGCCCCTTTTTGTAGAAAAAGAAACCAGCAGTGTAATCCTGGAAAGAAAAGACACCTCTTTAAACATGGAAAGATACTAAAAAGTTGTGGAGACTTACAAAAGCCTGAACGATGACACCATCTGAGGAAAACAGTTCTCCAGAAAGGGAAAAACCCTTCTCACAGGAAGCGAGCAGCCCCCCTGATGGCCCAGTGTTACAAGAAAAGCTCATGCTCAATAAGTCAGGAAAAAGGGGAAAGAAGTCAAAGTGAGATAAATGCTGCATTCAAAAAAGCAACAAGTGAACCCCTGGGGAGGTAGACATCACACTGACTGAGCTGCAGAAGCACTGAAAAGCTCAATCGTAAAAGGCCCGGGACCAGATGGGTATCAACGATGCTCAAACAAATAGGCCCAATAGCACAGAGTCTTCTACTCCAGATTTTAACAATAGTTGGAGACAGGGGAGAGTCCCAGACATCTGGAAAAATCCCAAACCCACCCAATTTTAAAAAGTGGAAAAGACAAAAGGATCCAGAGCTACAGACCTATAAGTTTGCTAAGTTGCGCAAAACTGCTGGAGGGGTGATAACCACTAGACTCCAGTGGTTTTAGAATCAACCATAAACTGGATCAGCCCAGACAGGCTACAGGCAGCATGAAGCACTGATGACCGGGGGCATCCTCACGGACATAGAAAATGGCTTCAAAAGAAGAAAACCCTCACAGTGTTCTTCGACATGTCTAAGGCCTCGACAAAGTCGGGAAAAGATGGTTTGCTACTCAAGCTCACAGTGGAATACGGGTACAATGTCTATTGGATAAAGACTTTCTTACCCATAGAAAAACATCTGTAAGTTGGATGGAGTGAAAGTCCCAGATTCAAATTAAGAGCAGGAGTCCACAGGCAGCGTACTGTCCCCATTGCTTTTCCTGGTATATATTAATGATCTGCCACAAACTCTGCCCAGACATTTCCACTCTCTCCATGCTGATGATCTAGCTGTGTGGTACACCCCCAGTTTCTGGTCCTGCCATCTTTAAACTCCAGGCCAGCCTGAACAGCGTCATAATGTGGGCAAGTAAATGGGTCTAGAAAAAAACCCGGAGCAAACTATAGCAACACTTTTCTCATTGTCAACAAAGGAAGAACACTTCAGACTGAAATTTCGTGATTCGTTCCCGTTCCCATACTCCAACCTTTTGGGAGTTAACGACAGTCGTCTGGACATGGAAACATCACTAATGGAAACAAACAGAAAGGCTGGGGGAAACAAAGTGTGATCGAAGCTGGCTGGAACTACCTGGGGAGCTGATATTCAATCCTGAGTCAGGTGTACACTGGTGCAGTTAGACCGACCTTCGAATATGCATCATCGACATGGATATCACCATTCAAACAAATCGATACTGGAAAAAACACAAAACAGGTGTCTGCACTATTTTGGGGAGCCATGAAATCTACCAATTTTAGAAAGGGAAAAAAGGCAGCAACATCCAGCCCTTGGAAGACAGAAGAAGGAGAAAAGTGATTCTACAGACTGAAAGGATCAAAAGAATGCCTCACCACCCACTGCATGAAAAAATGGCGGCTAGAACAAAGAACAGACTAAAGCGCACAAGTTTAAACCACAAAGAAAAGTAGAAAGTCATACTTGGAACTACTAAATCTAATTCCATACCTGAAGAATTGCTTTTGATCACTGGGAACCAGACTCAGTACCACTAAACTTCTCAACCTCCATCCTAAATTATTAACCAAAGATGCAGGCCTAATCTAGTGAAAAGCAATTAATGGAACATCTCCCTTACAGTTTCAGAAGACAGCTGGATAGAATTTACACAGATGGATCGACAATGGAGGCAACCATGAATGGTGAGCAAGTGTACATTAGGCACCCAGATGCTACCACTGTGTCTCTAGGCTCCTACTGGAAGAATATGTTCCCAAATACAAAGCAGAACTCATAGCCCTTCTGATGGCGGGCCAGCCATGAATAAGCTGAGCAGCTGAAGCAAGATGGTATTTCTTACAGACTCATTGTCAGCTTAAAAAGCCCTGGAGGCTAAATCACTGACAGCACATTACAAAACTACAAAGAGAACTTGCTCAGCTTTCAGAAAGGGCAGAAATTCACTTGCAGTGGATTCCATCTCACTGTGGCATTGCAGGCAATAGAGTGCTGATGTCTTAGCTAAGGAGGCAGTGCCAAGAGCAAATTTTCCAACCCTTGTCTTTTCAAGAGGTCAAAACCCTCATACAGAAAAAAATCTGCAGTAGACTGGAAGACAAACACTGGATATGATTATGGAAAAAAACTCCCTCAAAGACCTAAGCAGAACAGACCAGGTCATTATATTTCGACTACCACGGACCTGCAGACTCAACAAACACTTATACAGACTAGGAATAAGTCAAACAGCTCTCTGCCAGTGTCCGCAGGCAGAACAGACACCAGAGCATATCCTGCAAGACTGTCCTCTTCTGTGAGCTGAGAAGCAACATGTACCCCAGTGACCTGAAAACTAAGCTTTGAAACCTGACAGACCTGGGAAACTGTCCCCAGTTGTGGTCACAGTAAATTGCGCATGACAGAGATGCTGAAGAAGAAGAAGATCTTCAGACTAACACTCAGTCATCAAAATCTTTAACAAATTAACTCTTTCCATCCCATTTATTTCCTCAGTTTTACACATTTAATTTAAGGAGGTAAAAAAAGCAATGGGTTATTTTTTTAAATCATAACTACTCATCAATAAATAAACATATATATATCTTATCATATACTAATTTTAAGAAAACTGGACAACCTATTAGAATAATAAAGTTAAATAGCAATACATGGAATATTTTAGAAGAAACTGGGACAAATATGACAACATAAATAGAAAAAATTATAAATTGTTAGTAATATCACACTTACTTGACATTATAACAGCATCTTCAGAATGTATCCTATGTGCTTCTAAGAAAACATTTTTTAATCCAATTTGTGAAGTCCCGGCAAAATTTTATAACAATATATTCAATAGAAATGAAGATATGATGAAAAGTTGACACACAATTATGATGATGAAAATGTTGGCAAAAACACAAAAATTGAAAAAATAACAAAATAAACTGTACACTGTACACTGTGACCATGCAGTTAGTGAATAACTGACTACACTTTGTGGAAGGCCTCAAAACAATCCCTTTGGATGTAAATGTGGCTGATTCGGCATCCTAGGCAAACAAAGTGGAGTGCGCTTAGTTCCTGGAGTAGCACAGACAACACAACTTCTATCCGTTTTATATGAAATGATGTGTTTCTTTTCTTGGAGGGTGCCATGGGGTTTGCAGCTGGTTGTCAACCGCGCCTTGAGGAAAAGACCTTCTTCAGGAAATGTCACAGCGGCAGCTGTGTTAGCTTGTCAGAAGCTCTCGTTTGAACTTCTTCAGGGACAATCCTGTCATGTCTGCTTCTCGCGTCAAGGTGTACAAAAATGAAAAGTTGACTTGGGTGACTTCAGTAGCCAATAAAACACCTTCCACCATTTTTGTTTTCCTTTCAAAAGAACAATAATAGGTGACTTTTGGTCTAACTTGTCACACCCATTCATGTATTTGTTGTATTTGTGTATCATGGATGGCTTGTCAACATCCTTGCATTGTTGTCCAACAACGTCTGTGCTCACCATGAGGACACTCTTCTTTGCTTTTTATCCCTATAACCAACGCACATCATGGTTTCATCCTGATTTTGAAACCAGGGATTTCACGGGATGCAAGGTTGAGGACTTCAAATTAGAGGAAAGCCACGCGATTGATGTTGCTGCTTGTAATATTGCTTGTGTCAAGCAGGTAATCAACAAGGACCGGGTCGGTAAAACGATCTGCATATATCTTATACCCGTTCCAACATTGAAGTAGTATCAAATATTTTTCACTAGGGGGTTGATGTATAATCAATTTCAGGATTATAAGATTGTCGCACAAAATATGGTAAAATTTGTGGGCGTATCCCCTAGCCAAGTCACACAGGCCAAAAGGGTTTTTTATGGTATTTGCTTGGCTTGCTGGCATTGTCGCTTGAACTTCCACCTCCCCTTATACCCATCACCATCTCATCAATACTAGGGTTTTTGTACGGGTAGAACGGCTGGTACTTTTCAGAAGAACATTCATGAAGGGTTCAATTTTATCTTTTCCTTCAGAATGTTCCTCGCCTCATGGACATCGTAAAAATAAAATCTTGGAAACGTTCGAATAAACATTCGTGGGAAACCCTGGAGCATAAAACTCGGTGCTGGGGACCAGTAATCAGGGATCTCAGGCCGTCTGGCAATTCAATCATAATCATTCGGCCAGAAATTTATCAACCTTGTGGGCGTAATGTCAACAACGAGAGAACACTGACCGTTGGAGAGATGGAGTGTTGACAATAATTTACTCCCGGCATGGGTTTATTGTCTTCATAAGTAAGACTTTACCTCATCATCAAACAGCAATGAAAAAAATTCAAGTGCTGTCAGATCTGAGTAAGCCCTGACTCAGAGACACCTGGCTGTTGCTTTGGGTGGAATCTAAAAGCATTTTTGTAGAGCCTTTCTTATCTCCTGCCATTCCTCTCTTACCACGACTGGGGCAGCTGTTGTTGAGCTGCAAATTTTCCTCTACCTCTGCCGTTTTCCCGTACCGTATTTACAGCAGATCTCTGACGTTTTGGCACAGGCGGCCCAGCATCGAATCATACTGGCTGCAGCTAGCTGCTCCAGTTGGCTTTGATGTTTGAATGATTCTCATTTTCCTGAATCTCTTCGATATATTGGATCGAATCATCACTAATACTACTATTATCAGAATCATTCATACATTTTCTAAGAAAATAAACCTGCTGCCTGAAACACGCATAATGCGCTTGTTACCTGATGGGCCTGGTTCCAATTGATTTGTTTACAAAAAAACGTCTGTAGCGAAAATAAACTTGAAGCAAATTGAACGTGGGTGAATGAGCGATGAAATCAAAGTGAAAGTAGCTTATTTAATTAGGGAAAGGAAGAATACATTAAAACTAAAATTGTAAGTAAAACTAGAAAGGCGTATAACGGAACAATTGAACGGAGAAAGGCGACGAAACAACGAATGGCGCGGTGCAGCTTAAAGCTGCAACAGAAGTGCTGTGGCGCAGTGTGCGGCAAAAACGCGGAAAGAGTTAAGAAAACTGCAGTGTAATGTGTTTATAGACTTGCTGGGTAAAAAATTGAACAAAAATTAATTTACAACTAGTTTTCAATTCAGTAGTTAATGTTTTGTGGGGCAGATTAGCATAATGCATGCCTATTGACTTGGACACAAGAGGGTTATGGGGTTTAATCCTAACTCGGCGTTCCCCGTCAAAGGAAAGGAGTTGGCTCTTGCCTCCTGCATATTTGGGCCTAGAAATGTAAGGCGGATTTCATACCCTAAGGTCTGAAAATGCTCAAATTATTTTATTAGTTAATGTTTAAGTCACTCTTAAGCCCTCTCACACTTTTGCCTAAAAGGGAAAAAGCAGAGAAGGACAAAGAAGAAAAAATGTGTTAAGACTGGACTCTATCTAAAAGTGATTATAGTTAGTGCTCTCTTTTCTAAATATCAGTCTAACTCTGTGTGCTATTCATAAACCACTAGTCCATCTCAGTAGCACCAAAATAAAATAAAATTTTGTATATGTTTCAGAATGGCCTACTTTGAGCGTGAAGGTGTCCTGTTATCAACCAATCAACTACTGGCACAAGTTCAGTCTCACTTCACCAATCAGGCTTTGCAACAAGCCTATGTCCTGATCCTGGGTCTTGACGTGTTGGAATCTTACGGTCTCATCAAGATTTCACTCAAGGTTTAGGAGATTTCTTTTTTGAGCCTTTCCTGGTAAGTTTTTATATCATTTGAAGTATAAATAAGTTGAAAACCATCTTCGAAGAGACGGTGGAAGGTAAGACAGCAGGGAAGATAGAGATATAATTGGGAGAGAAATATCAGGGAAAATTTACAGGTAATACTCTGGCTGTACAGTCAGTGCAAGGGACAGAACATTTTGAGAGCCATTACTCGATTCTTTGATGTGGAAGGTAAGACAGCAGGGAAGATAGAAATATAATTGGGAGAGAAATATCAGAAAATTTACAGGTAATACTTGGCAGTGTACAGTCAGTAAGGACAAACATTTTTGGGGATCAATTACTCTGATTCTTTGATGTGAATGACACTTCATTGATTAATGATAGTTTTTTTTTTAAAAACCCGCAATGAGTAATTAAAGTGTTACATAAAGTCCCCAACATCAGCACAAGAAACAAGTTGAAACAGATACTTGCTTGAATTACACTGAGAACAAGAATGAAGGGGTTTGGCACTAATAAGAATGCAACAAACTAAACTGTATACGTCTTCTACAACAGAACAGGAAATAAGACGAAAGGAAGATCACGAAAAAGATGGATAGATGCCATAATAGAATCTTGTCAAAAAGAAAAATAACAATCATCCAAGCCACTAGAGCAGCACAAGACAAAAACAGAAAATCACAACAATTGCAAAAACCTGATAACAGTGTGACAACAAAAGCAAGAAAAATAAATTCTTCATTAGTCTATAATGTGGAAACATGGACATTAAATGAGCAGCTAATGTGGGACTATAAAGATATGGATTTACAGAAGAAATAAGATTCTGATATGTAAAGAAAAACAAAGATATAAAGAAGTCCAGATTATGAAAAGGAAAAAAACTCCCAAAAAATAGATAATATAGACCCAAAACTCTATTTTGACAGCATAGAAACATATGACACACTGCTTAAGACTAGCTAGAAAAATTAATGACGATGGATGGGGAAGAGAAAGACAACACAGAAGGGGGAAGATAACAGAAGAGATATGAGAAAAAACTTGTCAGACCACCTCTTAGACAAAAAACAATGTTAGAGATACATTGCTGGAACATTTAATGTGGAGATAGATATGTAATCTAATTTTTTAAACATTTTTCTTCTTCTTCTTCTTCTTTGTCGTCACACTGCTACTCGGGTTGTTGCCCAGTGTCGTAGTTTCTGTTTTTGTCTTGCGCTGTTCTGAGTGGCTTGTGTATTGTTATCTTTGCTCTTTCACAGGATGCTGCCACGCCATCTAACCATCTTTTCCGTGGTCTTCCTCTGCCCCTTTCCCGATGTTCTGTTGTAGAAGACTCTGTATACTGTGGAGTTTGGATGCATTCTTATTAAGTGGCCAAACCACTTCATTCTTTGTTTATCTATATAATTCAAACATTTTCTTGACCGTTTATAATCTGTAGCTCTGATATTTTTTTCCCCGATCAGAAGCACGGCTTTCAGCTCTTCGCTCGGTGCCATGGACATCGTGAATCTTCGTTCGGTGCCACGAACACCATAAATCTGGGAATCTGTGGCTTTTTCTGCCATCCCGCGGAATTGAACCCGCACACAGCAGGGATAGTCACTGTAGTCCAACGCGCTACGAACATGCTGGGTAGATGGGCGACAGCTCTGACATCAATCTAGGGGTCTCGTGGAAAAATGCACTGTGAACAGTACACAAGGTCCAGAATCAACCCATAACCTTCAGAACGCATGGCAAAGGCGCAACCACTAGCAATGAAACCTCAATCTATCCATGTTTAAATATAATCACATTTATTTTCACTGAGATAATAGTGTTCATACACATACACATTCAGAGTGTCTCTGTAGCATAGAAGTACACTGGTTGCTTCTCACATCAAAAGTACTAGGTTTGCTTCCCACAAGGATCATCAGGCTATTTTTCCAGTAATTTGTGATCTCAGTGTAGGTCAAATCAATTTCTAGTCATATCGGAGATGGATAATTAAACATAGGTC
Organism: Arion vulgaris; assembly: GCA_020796225.1. Lineage (NCBI taxonomy): Eukaryota > Metazoa > Mollusca > Gastropoda > Stylommatophora > Arionidae > Arion > Arion vulgaris. The sequence goes on from JADZMA010001238.1 coordinate 10,103, forward strand.
CAGTTTTCAAGCTGAGCTTTTAAAAGAACCCTCTGTAGTTAAAAGACAAGTGTAGTCTGGCAATCCGCTGCCTGACAAAATTCATGAAAGATAAAAAATTTCATTTCTAAATATTTTGTCAACTCTCGTAAAAACATTGAGGACTCTTTCCGGGGCTACAGAGTTTGTGTACTGTTGATTGGAGCACTGTTGATCTGAGCACACATGGTTATTCATAAAAGTGCAATGAGAATGGTTCTGTCAGTCAGTCATCAAACAATCAATATGCATGGATTATTTTTGTTCATGCAGGGTTCAATTCAAGGCAGAGATGAATTCAGACAGTTTAGCTAGAGGAGTTGAAAGTCTCATGGGAAACACAATTGGTGAGTTATTGGTTATTGGTTACTAAACTGACATCAATGCAATCCTGGCAGACCCATAGGTGCTTAGTCTCCCTGAGCAGATATAAAAAAGTATGCATACTGATGGCTCCTTGATTAAACACACTCCTCACTCTGCCCCTCAGGTAGCCAGTTCTTCATGTACAATGTGTAACTCCAAACTGGTTAAATCACAGGATCGATGCAACATCTATTTTAGTGTCCTCATCCAACAGACAGTTCATGAAGAGACCAAAGAACACACACCTCCTCCCTCCCCCAATGCTGTTGATGCAAGCCTTTCTGCTCTCTCATCACCGTAATCACCTGCATGTCCAGAACAGTATATCCACGTAGCCTTTGGAGGTTAGAAAACTTCTATAGACAACATCCACTCATACCGAAACCTGCCCTTTGGATCTTGTGAAGCATCAGCTGAGAGTCAGATACAACCACGGCCTCAGTAATATGGTGAGTAATATTATGGATGATCCATTTCAATGGTGGGCTTTCAATAATATTGGTATCATCATCATCATCATCATCAAATAGCTTGTCCTAAGCAGAATTTTGCCACGCCAACAGTCCTACGGAATTTCTCTGTCTCATGGGTCAGATGTGCCGCCTCTGCAGTCATCATGTTCAAACCATCATTTACATCCTGAATCCATCTTCTCTGTGATCTTCCTCTTCTTCTCTTTGTCGGTATACCTTCTTCCATAATAGTCTTCTCCAGCCCTTCGTATCTTTTTATATGTCCAAAATACCTCAATTTTCTCTTTCTTATTTGTAGCATCAGTCAGTTTTTCTAATATTGATATAGCTTCTCAGTTGTCATTTTCATTCCCAGTGGTGCACAGAACTGTCATTAATCTATGCTATCAAATAGAACAATCTTACATTTATTTTCATTATTATATCTTTCTTCCATTACCAAATAGAACATTAACGAACCTGTTCCAATCATTTATATCCTGTGTAACTCTATCCAGTTCTCTCTAGCAGTTCCTTGTTCTACCAGTATCAGCCTCTAGTTCTCTTCTCTGCTTATTTTTCTGGCCCACCAACTCCTGTCATTCCTTACTAGTTCCATGACAGTGATTGTCTGGTAATACTGGTCAGGGGTTTCATAGTATATGATCCATCTATTACCACCTTCTTCTTCTTATCTCCTACTTTACCTGATCTTTTCCTGTTTAAGAAATTTCAATTTCTCTTGCTATGGAATTTTGTTACAGATTGTGAAACTAATATGTTTGTGAAAAATAAAATAAATAAACTTGAGGTCAAAAGTACCACTTTTGTAGTGTGATATAATAAAATAGCTGAAAATCTTCAATCAAATGTGAAGTCAGTGCTGATTTATGACTCGTAAACATGAAGACAACAAAGAAACCACTAGAAACTACTGACCTTCATAAATGAGTGTTTACGTAGAATAGAGGGACTGAGATGGTATGATAAGATTACAAATGAGGTACTCAGAGAAAGAACTAGCAAGATACCAGTGGAGAAAGAGCTAACAAAGAGAAGCTGACGATGGATAGGACATACATTGAGAAGACTTACCAGAAGCATTGCAAGATAGGCACTGTTTTGGATTCCTGAGGGAAAGAGGAGTATGGGAAGACCTAGACAGACATGGAGAAGAGAGCTGGAGGCTGATATTAAAGGATAGGTAAAACATGGAAAGAATTGGAAGGGATGACAAGAGAAAGGAAGAGCTGGAAGAAGTTTGTTGAAGACCTGTACTCCATTGGGAGTTGAAAGGTGAAAAGAGAGAGATATGATAAAATGCTTAAAAACAACATACATGTTTTGCCACATATGCAGATTACCAACAGACAATGCGCTTAAAGAGAAATGCTACTCCGATACAATGGATACAAATCAAAATGGCATCCACACAAAAGGTGGACCTCAGAAATAACAGAGGCAGTGAAGAAACATTATTTATGAAATGCACACAAAGCCTGTTTGTGACTCTCTTCTTATCCTGACGCTGTGAGACAAATCATGATTAGAGAAAAGAAGACGATATGATGTACGCATGCATGACTTGAGCAAATAATGAGGTGCAATAGATTGAAGATTATCTACGAGTGAACAGTCAAGTATGGTAGAAGAGAGGAGTGCAGGAAGTTCTGGATTGACAACATTAAGAGCTGGTCAATATAGGTTTCACTACACCTCTCAAAAAAAGTTGGACAGAGAACAATGACAGGTTCTGTGTGTTGATTTGTTCATTGTGATACCTCTATGACGGTTATATTATTTTTATAGAGTAGACTGTAGTAAGACAGAATTTTGCCCTGGCAAAAATCATTAGAAAAATAAAATATTTGTAACATTCCTCCAGAATATTGTCACCATCTTCTAAATTACATCGGGGACCCTTGCTGGTGCTTGAGTTTGTGCACTACCTCTGAGATTGTCCTGTGTAGAAAGAGATCGAGCATACATATTTACTCACCAAAGTGTAATGATGGTGGTCCTATCAATCAATCCGGACAACATTTTCATCGGGAAGCATAAATGACAAAGTGTTGCAGTTTTTCTAAAGAATAGTAGCAGAAAGTTGACATTTCAAACAATAGATTTCTATCAAGCTTGTGACACAACACTAAGTCGACTCATTAATTAATGAAATATATAAATGGCTGATTGTATCCAAAGGACACACTATTAAGCAAGCCCTAGCTAGAACACACAACAAAAATTATCCTAAAGAATGGGTAAGAAAACAGAACAATGACATTCTGGACAGTTTAATATCTACACATCTTGATATATCTGTTCTGTTCATGTAATAATTGACACATAAGGATCATAAGTGCCCCTATTGCTACTAGTCTACAACTTTCTGCCCATAGTATCCCATGTCAGTCTACACTATTTGATTTCTCTTAACTATACATCTTCAGGTTGCCTTTGGTGACCCCATCTCCCTTTGCAAAACCATTTGCTTGAAAAATCTCTGGTTTGAATGTTATATGTAAGGAAAATCTGCAGTAAAGCTATGTACTGCTTTTACTTCATTTTGTATGTGATTCAGCTTATGTAATACAGCTTATGTACCTACAGTGTCAGGATATTTTTGAGTTTGGTATTGAAATCTATTCCTTTGATTTCCATATTTTCTAAGCCTGACAAAACTCGATTGCTTGATTTATTCTACAGTTTAATATAGTGACATGATAAAGAGGTCAACCTTGAAATTGAATAACAGTATGTTGTGAAACAACAATTGCATTTGCCATCTGACATATAGGTCTCTTATTCTGTTTTTCTTATTATCTATTTCACAGGTGGGACTGCTGGGTCAGTGGCACAGATAACAGGAGGAATTGGAGGAACATTTGCTGCACTTTCATTTGATGAAGATTATAAAAGAGTGAGTAGACCATATCTAACCAATAAAGTATTGAAATATGTTAACCCTGATGGATAACGGCTGGATCATCAAGGATTTTCTTTATGTACAGCTGATTTCTGCAAACAACGTGGACGACCCTTTTGGTTAAAAATATCTACTGCTGTAAAACTTTATTGTTCTTTTAAGTACTTTATTCAATCAGTCTAAATAGCCCTAGCAACCACTAACCAGAAATATGCTATAATAAAATAAAGTCAATCAGTTGCACCTACCATTTCAATGTAATCCTTCATCATATTGGTTATTATTTTCAAGGCAAAACACTGTATAACATTAATTTTTCATTCTTTGATGTATGAAAATGGCAAGTAAATGTCTAAAATATTTTGTTACAGAATACTTTCATATTTTCTTTCTGTTGTTTTATTTAATCATTCACACTGAAATTTTTGTTTAGAAACGCAGAGCAAGAATGCAGCAAGAGCCACAGAGTTTACCTGGCAGTTTGACATTGGCTTCTAAAACTATGATCATGGGTATAGGTCTTGGTCTGTCTGGAGTGATATTAGACCCAGTCAAAGGTAGAACAATTGAATAGAATTCTTGTCTCATAGTGATAGTTAATTTGACATTCATGATTATTTTTGTGTTTCACAATAAGATTTGTAGTAAATATTTTTTGTAAAATGCAATTTGTCATGGAGATATTTGTGATAAATAAGTAGAATGAAATAATAAAACATATTTTGTTTGGGTTTGTAAATTTTGTTGTGATAACAAATCAAATTGAAAGCAATTTAAAATAATGGTCTGCTTTGTTTTTGTGTTTTTAGCACATTTTTCTCACGAGGTTGAATAGTTTTAAAATTCTTTACTTCAAAAATTATGCCATAGTTATATTTTTGAATAGTTCAAAACAAATATAACAGCATACTATTTGTTACAAATTACATTAACTCTTGGATCAAACGTCACACTATTATGTTGCTTTGGTTGGACGCTTTTTACCAGGAGCCACACTAAAGGGCATTTTTTATTCTAAAACAAATGGCTTGTAAAAAATACATGGTTTTTGCCCTGGTCCACTAAGAGTTAAATATACATAAGACATTATACTCAATAGGTCATAAAAATATATTAATATCTCATTGTATATTTGCACTTATATTTTTGTATCTTTTTTTTAATGACTTAGAAACTTACATATACTTCATTGACTTTTAGGTGCTCATGAAGATGGTGTGGAAGGTTTCTTCAAAGGTGTTGGCAAAGGTCTTTTAGGACTTCTAACCAAACCAGCTGGTGGGGTTGTAGATATGGTCAGCATGGCATTTGATGGACTTAGAAGGTAAGGATAGTGTACTTACAAGAATTATGGTAAGATATCAAGCTGTTTAAATAGTCAAGCTGTCTTAGGATTATGGTACAAATTTTAAATTGTATTAATTTTGTATTAAATAAAATGTTTATAGTTTTTCACAGCATTTTATTCTCATTACTTAGAGACACTGAAGCCGTGTGTATGTTTCATCAGGATACCCACCAGATTTAACCATTTGGCTTCCCACTCTTCATTTGTATTGAATGTAAGGGTGAAAGACACTAACAAATTTAATGAACTGATCAGCCTTAGACATGTCTGGGAAACCCATGCCCATTGTCTATGATCTTTTTATGAATTCACTAATATATTAATGTTAGAGAATATCTAATAATTGAACATATTTTCCATATAATCTTCAGAGCTGCTGAAATGGAGGGTGGTGTTGAATAGAGTAACGGCTTCCCGCTTTGTTAATCAACATATGGTGAGTGCTACTACGCTTTATTATTTTATTTTTATGTCAACATGCTTGTGTGTGCATGCTCAACATAGAGATAAGTAGGTTTTTATAAAACCAATTTCACTGCACTTCGCACACACTAATATGTGCTCATATTTAATTTGAGCAGGTTGCAATAGTTATTTGCACAAACTAGTGTGTCTAGGAAATGAACACAAAGCAGATCAAAGTTAACATTAGATAGAGGTTGCATCTGAGAAGAAAGGATAAAGACTAATCCCAACAAAAGTCACAGTGCAGAAATTGAGAAGCACTCTGTGCAACATGTGTTTGTGAAAGGATTCTATATGTATATATAAATATATTGGGTCCTACAAGGTGTGTCCTGAGCCTAGCCCTGCACTGGCAGGTTAGGATCGCCAGTCTCTCTTAGGATCCAAAGGTGAAAATAGTAGCCTGCTGATGACCTTCAGGACACTCAAGTCAACCCCACCTCCCAGCGGTGTAAACCGGGAAACTGTGACCGTGAGGTCAAAGACTAATGGGGCAATGGCTCACCTAGGGAGATGGACTTCCCTAGGTCAGGATTTTACATTTTTTTATGTCCTTGGAGTTAACCGACAAAATATTCTCAGTGAGGTCTGGCCCCAGACTTGTGATATCAGTGGGTTTACCCTGATATCCTAGATTCAGATCCCCAGCTATGGGCAAATAGCCACTGCCTTGGGAGCCTGGAGAAGCAAAGGCGAAACTCATAGAGTGAATCCAAACAGAAATTGGAGCCCTAAGGCGGACAGGGCATCAAGTTCTGTCCTAACAGCAGCTTCTGTAACCGAACTGATACCAGATGTTGTGCTTGCACTCCTCTGGATTCTATCAGCGAGGTCGAGAGAGGGTAGTTGACGCTGGCAATTCAGCTACTCCATAAAAATCCTTCAGGCATGCGCACGAGAGGATGATGATGATGATATATATTGATATTTGTTATGTATTCTTTATGACACAGAAACATGGACAGTACTAAGACAAATGATGGGATTGAGATGTGGATTTATGAAAGAATCGAATTTATTAATTGAACACAAAAACAAACAAATTTGAAATCTCATAAATAGTTAGGAACACAGAGACAATTGTTAAAAGACCTCAGAGACAAATAAAATAATTTGAACACATAAGAGATGTATACCCTGCTCAATATGACACTGAAAGGAAATGTTTTGAAGAAGAGAAAGACGCAAATAGTTAGAGGGAAGCAAATAACAACATGAGAAAATGCACTATCATCGCAAAGAACAGAAATTGTTGAAAATCCATAGCATTCAATGTTTTGGGGGTTTCTATGGTGAAGTGATGAAGATGTTTGCCTGTCGTTATGAAGGTTGTGAGTTTGAATCTAAACTGAGACACATATGCAATTTTTTTCATGAGATCCTTAGGATTTTGCTGAGCTGGAAGTTTGTGCTTTGAGCAACGCTCTCAGTAGATGGTGTGTGATTGCATACAGAAAGCTATAGAGAAACCATGTGCAATAAAGTAAATCATTTGCTTTAGACCCTTAGTGGTCAACCTTCAATGTGGAGATGGCACTTAATCAATCATGAGAATATCAGGTTTAGCTGATTGGCTACTGAATTGGAAAAACGGGTTGTGACTGAATGCAATTTATGTCCTATTTCCCATTGCAGGTATGTACAAATTCAGCTGCAGTTTCTAATTATTAACAGATTTTATGAATAATATACCATTTTGTAGGTAAATGAATTTTCTTTAAATAAATCTAAAGAAATTCTTTGTTTTTGTTTTTTCCATAAAATACATTTCATTCTTCTATAAATCTACATCTTTACAATTTAAATCTTGTTTTCTAGTTTCTTGTACAGTGTTTGTTTTTGCATCATAGAGTAACAAATATAATATATAATGCAATGAATATCCTTATATGAACTCTATACTTTATCTTCATCATCTTGTAAGTTGACAGGTTTCATTATCAAATACCTTGTCCTGAGCAGAGCATTGCCACCCTAACAGTCCTTCAGAATTTATCTTTCTCATAGGCCAGATGTCCACCTCTGTAGCCAGCTATGCTCAAATCACAGTTACATTCTAAATCCATCTTCTCCGTGATCTTCCTCTTCTCCACTGCCGAGAATGCCCTCTTCATAATGGTCTCTCCAACCCTTTGTGTCTCTCTTTTGTCCAAAATACATCAAATTTTCTCATCTTATTTGTAGCATCAGCCAGTTTTCTTTGATATTTAGTTCTTTCTGGATAGATCTATTTGTTCTCCTCTCTGTCCATGATATATGGAGGACTCTTGTGTAGCACTTATATTCAAAAGCACATATATGTTTTTCCACTGCTTTGTTAAATGTTGATTCTTCATGACAAGTTTACAGTCTTATATTTTAGCGAAGAAATAGGATACAGTATAATGAAAATCGTGGCATATCCTTTACAGGACGTAGCCATCAACCACAGTGGACGAGTCATGATTTTTTTTAGGCACCACTTATCGCTCAGTAGTTTGTCCTTGCTTTTGAACGGTGAAGTCTATTTTTACATTTTGTAAAAATCCACGAAACAATTTGCTTCCAAACTTGCCAACCGTGTGGTTTAACCAGGTACGCTTGGTTTGTGATCAGACTCACTACGCTGAGCTACAGATGCTCACATATATATTACATAAACATATTATACAATGTTGTTTAATCCTTATACTAAATATTTATATTTCAGGGTCTGCAACCCTATTCACCACACTTGTGCTGGACTGAGACTTCTACAGGCACTAACAAAAGGAGGTTAGCAAAAGTGATATATACTGGGCTCATGCACCTTAGCAGAGAGAGAAAGCAAACATTGTGCTTATTACAGATAGGTAATATATCATTGAGATATCTCATGCTGCTCTTCTCGTCTTCATTATTTTTTTTATGTCTGTTATAAGATCATAACACCAGTAGTTGCTATAAATGAAATGATTCATTTTTGATCATTCATTCTTATACTTTATCAAATTTAAAAGCAGTGCCTTGTAGTTCTTTACATGTGACCTCTCAGTCTGTTGTATTGTTTGGATGTTGTCACCCGTGTGTTGCCGGGATCGCAAGGGAACCAAGAATAGTATCACATACCTATAAGGAGTAAGAGGTGACTAAGGTAGGAGTCTAGAGAAACTACCCTAGTAAATAAAAAATGTCAGAAATAGATGTGCTGGTCACTTGTAGGCATATAGCTGGCACAACGTTCAATCCTCTTAGGCTTGGATCAAATACAAATCACAAAGTGGTTAACAAGTGGTCGATATGGAGTGTTTGAAGAAGAAAAAAGTTTTAGTTTGTAAAATGGTCAATGAAGTCTGTGACAATTGGTGACTGGAAATCTGATGGTGGGTGCATGTGACAAGTAAATAAGAAGTTCTAAGAATCCCAGGTGAATCAGTGTTTTCTTCTTTCACTGTTTCTAAACTCTGCTTTATGATTATTAATTCAGCACTCCGCATTAGTCATTTTAGCAGTCCGTGGGATTCTCAAAAAATGACTTATGTGGAGGTGCTGAATGAAGTCAAGACACAGAAAAAGCTTATCAATATAAGAAATAGGCAGTCATCATTTTTTTCGGGCATGTGATGAAAAGGGGAGGTTTAGAACACTATAACAACTGTAAATGAGGGAGACGAGAGAGAGAATTTTGGATAGCCTGATGTCATGGTACGGAAGATCGTCAACATCTGAGATGATAGCAAACACAAGAGATAGAGATTTGTGGAGATCATTATGCCTACTATTGAGAGCGCGTAAGCTAGTTGTTAGTGAACTCGCTTCTAAAGGCTGGTGGTCTGGGTTCAACTCCATCAGTATGCGGCAATTTTTCCCGACCGCGACGGTCTCAGGTCGACCCAGCCTCAACTGGGTACCAGACATGCTCTGGGAAAGTAAAGCGGCGGCGTGATGTGACCACATCACCCATCGTGTGCCGACGGTCAATAAAAATACAGGCCTAACACTGTATTGACCTATATACCACAGGTATGAAAGGTTCCTTTACTTTACTATTATGCCTACTCCAGCGGCACGGCACTGATGATAGATTTTGATCGGGTATGATTATGGTATCGCCAATTTGCATTATCTTATTCTATTTATTCTACAATTCCTTTATTCACAGACACCTTTACTTCAGAAGGGCAGGTTTTGGGGTGGTTGGACAGTTGACTGAAAGTTACAATTGAAAGCATTCTGGGTCGCCTGTCATTATTGACAATAAGTTGGTCTTCAAAGTCAAGGAGGTAATTATACAGACTATCTTGGTGCAGTTATATGTAAAATTAAAGACACCCTTTATGTTAAACTCAAAGTATATTAGGTAATATGGTGTAGACCCGTATTTTCATTGACACGATGGATGATATGGTCAACATCACACGCCACCTTACTTCCCATTGCCTTCTCTGATACCCAATTGAGGTTGGGTGGACCTGAACATGGTGCAATTATCGGCATACACGTATTTATGAGTATATGTTCTTACACAGAATATTATAGAAAAGTCCTGTTTCTTAACCCTTTCAGCCTGTATTATTTGACCTCTGGACCATTTATTTTGCGATTCAAATTTAACATTCAATGTCAATTAGTTTAATCCTTTATAACTCTTGTACTGTTTCTCTAAAGTATGACATATTATATATTAAATTTTGCTAATTGATGTGAATACATTAATATAATAATATTTTACATCAGGTGATATACGCTTTGAGAGAATTAGGTTATTGTAGCATGACTATTTTGAAAAACGAAAATCATAAAAATATTTTACTCTCCGTTTATATACATCTTAATATTATAGATGTTCAGATAGTATTTAAATGAAGATAAACCATGTGGGAACATATTCTATAAGTTTTATCTAACTTAGTGCAGTAGTTTTTATAATATTCACTTTTTAGTCTGGACACGCTCAATAAATGGAATGTGGAACGCCATTCTTTAGATGCAATTATTACATTAGACTTACAACTATCGATACTGCTTTTCATAAACAATCAAATGTCATTATTACCGTCAATTAAATATTCTTCATTACTATCACAAGTTATAATTTGATCTAACGGTACTCAAGATTACAATAAACATCGTCGAAACATTAACGTTCTTAAAAAAAGTCTCTACTTGAATGCAATAATACACTGCTTTCCCTCTTTCAAATCTTTGTTAAATGGAAATAGTAATGTACCTACATATATGTACTTTCGTTTTGAAGATTTTTAACTTCAGTAAAGGGTTCTGAAAGATACATCGTTCCGTGAACAGACATCCAAAAGCGATATATCGGTTCTGCTACATCATGAACATTACTCTGAACCGATATATCGGCTTTGCAGTCCGTTGGCCGTTGGTTAAAACTATAGAATGTCTGATAGCTAAAGGCCAGGGAAATGTTATTCATAAAGCCAAAGGAGGTTGGTTTAGACAGACGGCACCCTAAACAGAAATATTGATCATTGAGGTATGCTTATGATTCTAAATGATCAACTTGATGTTAAAACTCGGAAAAAAAATCCAAGCATGTATATTCTATGAAAAAATTTAATATAGAGGGTTTTGGAAAAATGCCCAAAAGTAACCTTGCAAAATGCAGGATGATTTATGTTCTATTCGGGTTAGCACTATAGAACTTTCAGATGTTATTGCAAATCGGCATATCTTGAACTGGTAGCAAAATATTTATAAAGTATAATAAAATGAGTTTTTCTGAATTTTTTAATGCAAATCCAGATTTTGACTAAAAAATATGGGTAGGAGATATTCTTTGCATGAGACACAAAAACTGTTCAATGAATTCTTTTAAAGTGGTAGGGATGATCAAATATGCATAAGAAAGAAGTATGCACATTTATACAACAATCCTTTGAGTAGTTTTGAAAAACGTGATTTAGTGACATACATTTATGAAAATAACAATTTTGAGAAAAACCAAAACTAACAAATTTTCAATTATTGACCAAATTAATTTACTTTAAGATCCCCCAGTAGCATACAAACTTGCCTCATCACATGCTTTAGATGTCATGCTAGTTTTACATCTTTCTATCTTTTTGTGCCTAAATTCTGTATTAGCAAGGAAGATATGTGGTTTTATAGATGACAGCAAAATACTGAAAATAATGTTTTCCAAAGGAAAAGTTAACTAAAACAAAGTTTCATATCGGCAATTTCATATTATTAACTACAATATTGGCATCATTGACAGTTATTTTTAAGCTCCTCCTCAAAGTAAATGAGATCTTAGGACACCAAGTCCATATAAGATTATGGAAAGATTCATTAGCATTGTGAGAACCACCATGAATATATTTTGTCAATGAAGTCTAAGATAGTTTGACAAATACTTGCATTATGTTGCCAAAAATAAAATTAGGCAGTTTGTTCTCAATCAACTAAAACTTTATCTTTAGGGCACAAGCTACTCAGCCTATTGCAGTTCTCATTTATCTTTGGATGTTTAAATATGACTCAAATACTATTTATCAACCAATGTTCTCTAATTTTCCAGAATTTTTTCATACAAGTTACATCACAATCACGCTGCATAAGTTTAATGATGCTATTAGTTAATCTATCCACTACCATACTATATAAACACTTTGCTACCATCTGTTGAAGCAAAGTTATGATATTTCCTATATAATTAGCTAAAAAAAACATATACATGCCTAGTTAAAAAATTAATTAAAATACAAAACTACATTTTTTTTTAAAACTAAAGATAGATTCTTGTTCAAATTGGATATATTACCTAAAATTAAAAAACTCAAATTTCATTTTTAAAGAAAAATCGTTAAATATAAGAAAGCGGTCTGTCCTTAAAAGCTAGAGAAATTCTGGTTTCAATCACCATAAAGAGTCTGTTAATGGTAACGAAAGAAATACCAGTATCTAAAAACCAAAGGATGTCTGATTTCTAGTTGATTGATTGATTTATTGATAGGAACATCATCATTGCAGTTCGGTGAGTTCTAATAACCACAGGAAGTCTGGTTCTCAATAACCAGAGGAAGTCTGATTTCTAATAACCAGCAGAAATATGATGTCTAATAACCAGAGGAAGTCTGATTTCTAATAACCAGCAGAAATATGATATCTAATAACCAGAGGAAGTCTGATTCTCAATAACCAGAGTAATTTTGATATCTAATAACCAGAGGAAATTTGATATCTAATAACCAGAGGAAGTCTGATATCTAAATAACCAGAGGAAGTCTGATTTCTAATAACCGAGAAGTCTGATTTCTAACCCAGCTAGATCATTTGTGTTCATTTGAATGTATTTTTTGTATTAAGGTAGTGGTTATGTTTGTCACTTGTAGTCATTGTCAAATCATTTCTCTTGAAATTGTTTGCCTTACTTAATGACTAATTCACAATCTGATCATACATAAATTATATCTTTTACATATTATTTTTCAGGAGAGTCAGGGTGAATCTGTTTTCCAGTGGAGAGAAGAAATTGTGATGACATGATAGAAAATGGCTGCAATCAGTTTTTAGACTCAAAAATATAGAGCAGAG
>JADZMA010001239.1:0-23200 GCA_020796225.1 Arion vulgaris
TGAAATAAAGACCTTAGAGAAATAAACATCAGTTTGCAAGATACATCATCATCAGGTGCTGTACCGGCTGGCGTAGGCGATCATGGATCTACACAAATCTCTGTCGTTGGTGTTTGCTATCAACTCAGATGTTGACTCTACTGTGCTATGAAGTCAGGCTATCCAAAATTTTTCTCTCTGTCTTCCCTTGTCTCATCTACTCGATTTACCGGTTGTCACAATGTGTTCTAAACCTCCTCCTCATTGCATGCCCGAAAAATGATGACTGCCTCTTTGCAAGATACACTGAATTAAAAAACACAAACGATCATTATATATCTCCCTTATCCCTCCCGACACTTTGACATAAGAGGAAGAGAAGAAGCAAGGAAGGTAACAATTTTACTAGTTAGTTAACAGAACTGAGTTCACTGCACTTTGGGCAGACCCATATCTATTCAGTCTCTTTCAGCAAATAGTGAAGGGTATGCATGCTGATTGTTTCTATAGCATGCTGGTTGTACACAAATCTCATTCACTCTTGCAGGAAACACTCACCTTCCAGGTAATCTTCCTCTGTTGGAGTCTGTGGCTGAGTTGTGATAGAGCTCTCAGGAACAGCTCCTGCATGGAGGTACTTCGCATCCCCACATTTAAAGAAAATGATTGAACATTATGATGATCGCTCTGACGATATAATGGTATCGCCATCCCAACGTAAGGACCAATATCTGAAAATATGTGTATGTCAGATTATATTTATCATATTGTAAGTATTTCTATGCATTAGTCAGCTCAGTTGTCATGCACTAATATCAACCAGACCTGACAACATACTACAGTATAACTCAGTAGATGTGGTACTGTAAAATAGAGTTCCAATGTTTGTAAAATCTTATCCGTATAAATTTGTATTCTATTACTTGTTATGATAATGGACATAACATGGGACGAATTCAGGAGGAGTGAGGAAATTAAGATGTCTGGTCAACCACTAGTAACAACTGTTATAAGAAGGAGAAGATGGAGATATGTTGGGCATGCCTTTGAGAGGAAATGATCAAAGATTATCAAAACAGGCACTGAAGTGGGAGGCAAAGGGTTCAATATAGAGATGATGTCTTAGGGAGATCCTAAAACAAACTTGGCTGAGAGAGGCAAGACATATCGGCCTCAATTACATGGAAGAGATTAAGCAAGTTGCCCAGGACAGAGCAGTATGGAGAAATTACTTGCAAGCCTGTGCAGTGTATAACAGTGCGAGAGATTATTATTACTCGTTCATGGTTGGTTGAATTTTGTAGCTTAAGTTTTCTACCAAATGGGATTTGAATATGACATACTAAATTTTAATATAAATAAAACTTTACTTGTACTGACATATAAACAAACTTAATTTAAGTAGATGATTCATCAAAATGGCAGAAGCCATACCGGACTTTCTTCCAGTTTTTGTTTTCAGGTGCTCAATTTAAAAATAGGCGTAGGGATATGCTCCCAGTTCCGCTCTACATCATACTGTGAGATGTCAAGAGTATCATAAATGTAGCGCTCTCCTAAAAACTCCAAGTCCATAATTACTGAGCCATAGCTGTCTTGGGTGTAAGCACTAATAACTGGCAGAGAGTGAGAGAACAGTGAGCATCTTGATACTGCCAAAGTAAACTGCAACATTTAACGTAGGTCCTCGGGTTTTATATTTGCAAGCCGTGTGTCCTGAAAAAAAAGAAATAAAAATATATAATAATGATTTCCTCCTTAGATTCATATTGTCTAAACTCTTTCAACCAAACACATGCAATTTTATAGTTAACATGCTGGAAACTAACCATCTGTTTCCAGGCCTGAGGAAGCAGAGAATGGTACCACACTTTCCCGAGTCTACAAGGCATGTCGTAAGAGGTGACTTCAGGTACAGGTTTGCTTCTACTTGTTGTCCTTCCAGTCAAAATGTAGCTGAAGAATTCAACAAACCATGAACATGTCATATATAACTGTATCAAGCAAAGGAAGTCCTTCTAGGAAGGGGTATACTGTGATGCAGAGAAAACTGCACAAAATGTGATAAGCTACAGCTTATCTTCCTTTCACCTAAGAAATGCTCCAGAATTTACAAGATATTGAAAATGCATCAAATCTTGAATAAATCTCAGTCAAAGTTGATAGAAGCATGTCATTTCAAAATTATATTGATGACATCACCATCAAAACAAGAAAGGAGAGTCTTTCCAAACAGAGGAGTTTCAGGGCTGTGAATCACATTTGATGACCAGATTGAGAGAGATGGGTGTCAATATTGGTGCTCCGAAAGAATGACATACTAAATATGCAAAGAGATTGATTAATAAGCATTGAACTGGCAAGTTGGGCCACTGGACGCTACTGGATTTGCTGAGGTGGAGATCGGAGCACCTATGGACATGTCAGGAGTGCTATGATGATAGTCCTCATATAACTGATAACAAGAAAGGACTTGGGAGTGTATAGTGTGATGGCAGCCGCTGATCTTCAACAGTGTTGTTCTAGCAATATTAGACTGGTGATCTCGGTGATTGACTAAGGATTAAACCTCCTGACAATTAGCAGAGCTTAAATGAGGAGCCTGGATAGGGTGAAAATTAGCTATGAGATTGATCTCTCGGTGTACAAGAGACACTTCATGCCAAGCTATTCGATACATGGCTGAATTTTCTGACATATCCAGATGATTGTCCAGATGAAGGCATAGCACATGTCTCTGCTGATAGGTGTCATTGACTACATATCTTGTCTGACAGAAGAAAAAAGCAGAAGACAAAAGAGAGGACAATTTTAGATATTGGAAGTTTAGGGTATTTATGGTGCAGTGGTTAATACATTTACCTGTCATTCTGAAGGTTATGAGTTCGAATTCAGACCTAGTCCCATGTGCTATTTTTTCATGAGATCCTAGAGTTGTTGCTGGAGCTACGGAGTTTGTGCTTTGTGCAACACTCTCAGTAGATGGCCTGCCATTTCTGCCGACAGGGATGGAGCAATATGGGGAAACCCGTTGCAATGAAGTAAATCCTTCGTCGTTATACCATTTTATGAGAATATACAACACACATTATCTTAATGAAGTTTAGTTGATTGTCAAAATATTAGAGAGTATTTTAACAAATAATTCTTCATTTCTCTCTTGTGTCTTTTTAACCCAGTTAGGGCTTTAGGCCCTCAACCAAATCTTCTATCTTTAGCTATATCTTATAGCTCCTTTCAGCTCTTCCGTTATATTGTTAATCTCTACCTCCAAATATCTTCTTCAAGTATTTCTAAACACCCCTGTTCTTTGTTTTCCCTGTGGGTTCCAAGAGAGGGCCCTTCTTGTTATATTCTTCTCAATCTGTGTCATATTCAGTACCAGTATCTTTTTTTTAGCTCTCTGTTTACTGAGATCCATTCTCCCTTTAACATGCACAAAATACATAAAGAAATAAGAAAAAACTTGATGACTCACCTTCTGAATGGAATTCAGTGGAATTGTGAGATGTGTACAGATGTTTTTATTCCACAGGGTTTCAATAATCCATTCACAGGTGTATCTCGTTCTGAGATGATGTCTTCATCCATACGAGAACAGGAATCTGCATATAAAAGATACATAGTCAAATATTATTTTGTTATGGAAATTAGGTTTTTTATTATGCTGGTTGTTGAGTCTTGTACTACAAAGCATAAAATCCTTGAGCATGTCTGTTGCAGGAAATTCTCTCGAAAGCTGAATTATGGAATCATGAAATTTGCATAATTTATTTGTGCTGAATTGTTTAGGTCAACAAGACAATTTTTATCTCTCTTTAAAAATGGTTTAAAGGCGAAGTATTGACTTTATTGTGCAGAGTTTCCCCAATATGACTCTGTCCCTGTCAGCAGAGATGGCACCCTATCTGCCAAGAGTGTTGAACAAAGCACAAACTCTGCAGCTCTGTCAATCCTAGGCATCACATGAAAATATTGCACATGTGACTGTCCGGATTCGAACCACAACCGTTCAGAATTATAGGCAAATGGTTTAACCACTTCGCCAATGAGATCCCCTATTTTTATCTCTCTACATTATTCCTTCCCAAGTTATGATTTAAACTAAGTTAGACACCATGTTAATCTAATTTGATAAATACAATCAAAGAGAAATAATAAGGATAAAAGCAAAAGCACATGACGTTTTTAACAATTTTGTTTGCCTGCAGAGAATTCAGGGGTATACATAGTGCCTTATATGGCACGTTTAACGTATTTTGTATTGTCTTGCTTTACCTTATCACCAATTCCACATCTTCATATTTTGTCTAATGATAATCCCAGGCATTTATAGAGTTTAACTCTTTTGTGGCCAGGACAAAGCCATATTTTAGAAGCCATTTGTTTGAGAAAAAAATGCCCTTATGTGGCTCCTGGCTAAAAAAGGCATCTATACACAGAGTTACTGGTTCTCTGCACAACGATTAAATCTTTGATCGCTTGTGCAGCAGAAACTCGAATCTGGCCTTTTGGCTAAGATCAAAGTGTAGTATCTGTATCGCTTGGATGCTGTCACGGGCTAGTTAAATGGAGACTTCAGCCTGTGTTACGGACTAGTGCTCATTTGATCGAGGAAAGGCGGAGAGTAGTACAAAATGGAGTGCCATCGATCGAGATTTGATGGGGCTTGATGTTTTATAAACTTTTTTCACGTCCGCGCGTGTCCACCTGGTATGGCACATCTGGGCGGGCCCCATAAAAAAGCCGTAGTGTGGCATTTGATCACAAAGAGTTAAGCATTTTAAGTATATAAATTGTCTGCAGTGTAGCGTGTCAGTGGCCTTACTGTGGGTGACAGCCCTCTGTGTCTGGGTTCAATTCGTGAGGCAGGCAGAAAAAGCCACATATTCCCCAGATTCACGGTGTTCGTGGCACCGAACTCAAGGTTCGATGTCCATGGTGCACCGGCCAGAAGCTGAAAAGCTCAGATTGCTTCTGGATCGGAAAAAAAAAAGTATATAAATACACACGTGAACATGTCTAAATTCTTACTGCTGTTTCTGTCTGTTGTATAGATCATTGATATCCAACAAGTCTTTGCCATTTTCTACATGAATCCAAGCCATCTGGAAGTCAACCGTGTATAGCTTGCACGGTTCCATAAGAAATACCTGTGACAGAAAACATAAACATTGTTCTTGTCTGAAATTCAACTACAGATTTCATTATTTCTTACCATCTGTGTGGTGCGGGCCGCAAGGAATCAAAGAATAGTACCTGTGACCTACAAGGCATGTCATAAGAGGCGACTGATGTAGGACCTAGAAGCAACCCTAGTAAATAAAAAGCATTGCAGAAATCAGATTGCTGGCCTGCCTTGTAGGTGCATAACTGGCACAACACACAATTGCTCTTAGGCTCAGATCACATACTTTTTTATTTTTTTTTTTTTTTTGTTTCTTTTTCTTTTCTTTTTTTTCTTTTCTTTCTTTTTTTTTCTTTGTACCAACTCAGACAAGTTCCATCTCTGAAACTGATTTTGTGAATCTGTTCCCAATTCTACAATGGCACATGTGTAAGTCTACACTGGCATGGTGCTCAATGTCTGTAATTAGCATTCCTGCCATACAGGCGATTTCTCCGACTTCAGAGGTACTCACGTTATCGTCCTGAGTAAGACCAGGGGACTCGAACAAATGCCGACAGTAGTTCGAACCGAGTATGGCGAGATCACATACAAATCACACGAGTGGTAAAAATTCATATAGACCGAAGAAGAAGTTTTATTACTCATGTGGGCAATGAAAAGTGTGCAAACTATGAACAATCACCCAAATGTGCGAAAAACTGGAAATCCCAGCAGAGGCTTGAATCCAGTGCAACATCCCCGAATGGTGATAAATGCTTCTGACTATTTTGCATGAAGGCTGCTTTCTTATACAATGTCTCGTCATTCGAAAACTTTAGTCCGACATACTTATAATTTAGTTCCCCAAGTAAGGATCAAACCTGTAGTTCAGCTACGACTGTGTACATTGAACAAATTTTGACCAGTACTCCGAATTAGCATTGCATGGGGTTACTAGCAAAGCATGTTATCGACTTCATTAACAGCCCCAGTAATTATTGATACACTAATTACAAAGCAAAGTTTAAAATGTGCTATAATCATTAAATGATTACTATTTTCTTTTTAAATAGTGCAATAAACTCATAAACTTATTACTATGTGCTTCTTCTACATATTGTAATCTTTAATTAATTACTATTTAATGATTGATTGATTGGATCATCATCATTCCACTCTGGTGAGTAACCATGTGTGTTCGATTTTTTCTCACACAAGAAGATCTCAGAGGAAGTACACAAACTCCATAGCACTGCAAGGGTTCCCAATGTAATTTAGAAAATGGCAAAAACATTTTTGTCTGAATTTTATTTTTTCATTTTTCTAATGAATTTTGCCCAGGCAGCAGCTTCTCAGCCTGATACTAGTTACTGTATTCACTGTAAATAGTGCTATAATTTCACAAGCTCATTACTAAGTACTTTTATTACGTGTTGCAACAATTAATTAACCCTTTCCTCCTTCTGAGCTGATATACGGCCAAAGGTATTTTAAGATTTCCCGTTCTGTCTCAACCATCCACCCACTTTTGTTTGAAGCCATAGGCCTTTTAGGTCCCAATAAATCAAAGCATTTCCCCCTATTGGAGGTCAAAAGGCAAAAAACCAATGTCCAGCGGGGCCCCCGGTGGGACTAAATCCCAAACCCAAGTCTACAAGAAGGGGACGTTGATGCAAAAATTGACAGGTTATTTCATCCATTTTAAAAACGTGTGCCACGGGAAATTAAGGGGATGCCATTGTCCCCTGTAAAAGCAAGGAAACGGGGCCTGGTAACCAAGGATCCCCCCCCTGTCAATCCTAAAATCTGGGAAATTTCTCCTCAAGGGGTTTCGATCCCCGGGAAACAGGACTTCCCCTGGACTTGGTTTCCCAGGCAGGTGTGGAACAGGGAATGATATTGCTTAACTACGGGAAAATGCCAAAACACCGTAACCTCTATTGGTTTTTTGCGATCTGAAAAAGGCCACCGTTAACAGGGAGGGTCTATGGAAGATCAGGGAAAATTTGGATGCGGGAAATTCATCAGATCGTTCCAGTTTCCCGGGGCATGAGGGCCCGTGTACGCAAAGGGCTGCGGAAGCCTTCCATGTTTTTGGGCGTAAAAAGGGCTGTGTACTGGCCCCAACACTCTTAAACATGATTTTGCTGCCATGCTCACGGATGTCTTTTTTAAGGACAACATGGGAAAAGGGGGGGTTTAAAGGGCAGACGGAACCTATTCAATCTTGAGTTAAATCCTCCCCCAAGGTAAAAAACCTATCTCAAACCTGTTGTTTGCTGTGCGTGCCCTCGCTCCCCTCTGAGGGAAATCGCTTACATGGACAAGTTCTTGTGATAGGTTCCTCCCCTTTAAAACCAAAAAAAAAGGGTATGTTCCAGCCCCCTAGAGAACGACGACCGGTCATCCATTTAAAAAAGCGTCTCCCGTCAGGACAACCTTATCTTGGGCCTCCTATCCCCATCCCAAAAATAGATTCTGAGGTCCCAAAAAGGATATCCAAAACCGGGGCTGGTTGGAAGGGTTCTTTTGTTTGGGGGCGGAAGGGGGGTAACATGTCCGCTGGTTTCCGGCTAGTCTAACCCCCGCTTGTTGGGGAGACAGGGCAGTGTTTGCAGAAGGGAAAAAAATTTAACCATTTCCCAAAAGCTGTCTGGGAAAACAAAAAAAAATGGCGGGGCAAATTAACGGAAATCCCCCGAGCAAAAACCCAGCGTCAACACCCCCGTTGAAAGGCAACTGAATGGGTGGTCCCTTGCTCAATCCTGATAAAGCATCCCAAAAATTGTTATGGCAGCGAAGGAACGTTTGCTGGTGGACGAAAAAGGGGTTTAAAAAACCCCTTAAGTGTCTCTGAAATTTGATATGACAATCGTCGGGGAAACCTGCAAAATCCCAAATGTGGCGCTGCAAAAAAAGGGGGCCCCGAAAATGAGAATCATTATTGTTGGTCACAGAAAGCAGCGGCGAAAAAACAAGCACACAACCGCAATCTTTTGATCATGTATGCCCCCACCTGTGGTCGGGGGGCTGTTCAGTTGGACTCTACAGTCCCCCCCACCAAGAGGGGCAACGTACATCTGGATTTTGTCACATGCTTGATGGACGTTTTTTTAAGTAGGCAAAACAATTATCGACTAACCCAGTTTACATTAAAAAAGTAAATGGTAATGGATGTAAAAAAAATTACAGGTCAAGTTAATACCATGTACTTTTTTTAATTGGAATCATAACACCCATTATAATTCTTTCTTTTTTGAGTGTGGCCCCAAAAAACCGATGTCGGTTATCAAACTCAAACAAATATTGATAATTGCTGACTGCTCCCAGTTCTGCAAAAAAATTGGCCCCAAAACATACATGCCCCCGGGGTATCTGGAACTCAAAACCCCCTGTGATGATTGCAATTCAGGATCAGGTCAGAACAAATTACTCCATATAAAAAGGTCGGGTGATGATTTACTTAAAATTCCTTCATTGGTTTTTTTTTGCCCAATAAAACTTATCATTGTCTTTCTCTTCCCTTCCTTAAAACTTTATCAAATTATCCTCATCTATCCCCATACACCCTTTACCTTTTCATTTCCCATGCCCCCTTTATTTTTATCATTGCCCCATGGCATCATTTATCTTTATCATTTCTGACATCCATCTTATTTTTATCATTGCCCCAAAAATCATGCTACTTTTCATTGCCTGACACCTCTATTTTTATCATTGTCCATGACACCCATGTATCTTTATCATTGCCCCATGACATCCTTATCTTTATCATTGCCCCATGACATCCATGCTATCTTTATCATTGCCCCATAATCCTTTTTATCTTTATAAACCCTTTTAAATCCATGATTCTTTATTTTTTCCCCATGACACCCATGTATTTATCATTCCCCCAGCTTTATCTTCTTTATATTGCCCCTGAATCGTATCTTTTTCTTCCCCATGACATCCATGTTCTTTATCTTGTCCCATGACATATTTTATCTTTATCATTGTCCCATAAACCCATGCTTCTTATTTTTTGTCCCAGCATCCATTTTTCTTTATCATTTTCCCCGACACCCATGTATCTTATCATTGTCCTGACACCCATTTATTTTTTATCATTTCCCATGTTTCATTTACCTTTAGCACCATTCCTGTTTTTTCCAAGCTAAGGGGAGAAAAAAGAATAGAAACCTGTTTCAAGTCGGGAAACCTGAATGGGGGCCTGAATACCTAGTAAAAAAAGCACCCGAAATCTTCTGCTTGAAAAAATACAATTTTTATAAGATAAATAAAATCACAAAGTTTGGTTTAACAAGTGGGTTTATATGGGCGTTAGAAAAAAGAACCCATAAATTTTCTCCCTGAAATTTATGTTATCATTCATTTCTCAATGACATCAATTTTCTGTTTACTGATAGCATTGCCTCATGACATTTCCCCATATCATCAAAGTCCTATACATCCATGGTAAAGACGAAAAGGGCTTGCTATTTTATCTTGTCATTTTCGCTATCCATCAGAACACTCTGTTGTGGTTTCTGTAACGGGCCCGCTTTGTTAAATTAAAGAAAAACAATACTTTTTCCCCCCCAATCATCTTCGGGGAAAAAGGTTTTGGGTCGTAAAACTTTTTCGAAAGTGGGTTAACATAAAAAGTATTTTCTGAAGAAGCACCCCGCTTTTTTTCTTTCCCATGAACAGCTGAAAAAACTCCCGAATAATAAACAAATCTGGCTTTTTTACAGATCTTTCTTCTTCTTATTCCTCCACTTCTTGTGGAGCATGATTCAAAGTCATCTTCCCCTTTTAAGTCCGGGAGTTTTTTTTTGGTTCCCCGGATAGTCCAACTCCTTCAGTTTCTCAAGAAGACTCCATCTCCAGTCTTTTGGACATTTACTTAAAAAATTTTTCCCTTTTGGTTCCACTCAAGTACTTGTTTAGTGACACTCAGCGGTGTCTTCTATAGAGTATGCCCGACCCACTGCCATCTGCTCCTCTTAACCTGGATTATTGCCCTGTTCTTATCTATCTCTCTGTCTCATTCATTATTCTCTAATATTCTAGCTTGGGATTCACTAGGGTAAGAGATATTTTAATTCAGTCAAAAGTAGAAGACAGGACACACAAAATCTAACATACTTACCTTGGGATTAACCTGTGCATTGATTGGGGCAATATGCCTTAGGTGATCATGTAGTTTAGGATCGTGCTGTTGCAGGATCATCATCACCTGTTCAGCCATGGCAAACACATGTGGCCAGGATGGGAAGCAGTTTGAGTTGAGCATATCTAGGTACATGGCTAACTCCAAGACATGTTCTCCTATTAAAGAGGTGTAGTAAACGAAAATGGTACACAAAAAACACAAATGAAAATTGAAGACAAAAACTGCATTAAACAAGTGGTAATTTGTATTTTTTAATTATTTTGCAATTTGTCAAAGCAACATTGGAGGTTAAAAAGTCTAAATTGGTTATTGGTTACTAAACTGACGTCATTGCTCTCCAGGCAGACCCAAAGGGGCAGTCTCCCCAACAGATATAGAAGAAGTATGCATACTGATGTTGGTGGCTCAGCTGATTAAAATCTAAATACAATAACTCAAGTTAAATCATTTTTAAAACTAAAATATGAATTTTCAATTTCAATATCTCTGATCCATCTGTGTAAATAATTACATGCCCTCATACGAGTTCTCAAAATTAACTCTTGAACATCTGCTTCCACGATCACTGGGTTTTCTAGTCTGCATTTTTACCAAGTCTGTACAGATAACCCCCTATCTAGAGTGACTAAGTAGTAACAATTAAATAATGAGTACTAAGTAGCAAGTATTTGTTAGAAAAGTAACCAATAGTTAAAACTACTTAAAGTAACAAAAAACCACATCACTAATACCCATACCCTTATCATCGGACATGTCCTGTTTATTCCTAAAAGCTTAAAGGAAACAACCAATGAAACAAGGTAAGGCTCATAACTTTATCTACACATATGGGAACATTTGTGAGACACTTCTTCAAATTTCCATATGCTTATGATATCATGCTTGTGGTCTTGCTGTATGTCTGTGGTTTAAAGGAGGAATTTATCAGCATCCATTAATGATAACTTATAATCAGATTCTTTCTTACTTTATCCTTCTACTCTGCCGTTTGTGATCAGTTTTGCATACCCAGATTTCTAAACATAAAGATTAATTAAAATTTAAATTTAACCCAACAGAGCATCCTTGCAGGTGTCTCACAATTTTTACTTTAATGTAGTCTGCCTGGGGCCCGGTTGGAACCTATAAGTCATCAAAGAAAGGGGATGTTTAAAATGGGGGTTAAAATCGGCCAACATTTTGCATGAGCATTGGTTAGTTTTTATTTCATGGAGATGGTCTTGCAGTCCACAGGGCCTGTGTCTTCTTAAAATTCTTTTTTTATGGAGATGGTCTTCAGTCCACAGTGACCTGTGTCTACATTAAGATTCTTTTTCTATTAAATACATAAGTGGGATACCCAGATTGTCTCCTTGAAGGATTGAATGATAGGTTCATCATTTTACCCTTGTGTATAACAATCTCTGCTCGTCTCCTTCTTGCACACAAAGATTTCAGTTCTTGTGCACAAACACCGTCCTGCAAGGGTCCCCTACATAATTTTGAATGGTGGTGACATTTGTTATTAAGAATGAATATGGTTTCAGAAACTAAAGAACTACAAAAACTTTTAAAGAAAACTGATATAAAGACAAAAACTAGGATTTTTTCAATCATACATTTTCCAATAGCAACATGTGGCTGTGAGGCATGTATTATTGACAAAACATTTGAAAAATTGATCAGTGTCTTTAAATGTAAGTGCTGCAAAAGAACACTCAGAATATCATGGGCAGACAAAAGAACAAATACATCCATGTTGCAACAGCTTAAAAAGGACAGTATGAATTCAGAAACTGGGAAAAATAAATAACAGCTTACATAGAACAAGCATCACTACAACCCTCCCTCCCTTTCAAGACTTCTAAAAAGAAGAAAATGGTAGAAGAGAGGGAGAAGATATATATATATATATTGATCACATCACCCATCAGTGCCGTTGGTTAAATAAAAATATGGATCTAACACCATGCATTCTCAATATACGATGGAATGAAAACTTTACTATTTTTTTTTTACTCCCGAATGACTAAAATTACTATGTATTAAATTCTCCATGTAAATCACACAGATCAGAAAGAATAGTTGAATTGGTTAATAAGACAAATCAAACAAACACTATGTTTTAACTAGCAGAAGTATATTTTGTTTATTTACCTCAATAACTGCATTCTGAATGAGACCATTAATTGGAGACTGTGTTGGTTTCTTGATTCTCAGTTCAGTCAGTCCTCGAGTTACAGCCACAGCCTCTTTCACGTACACTTTTTCAACATATCTGTAAGTTTTCAAAAACATTGACAGTACACATACTATTCTCACTACTCCTTTGTAAAGTGGAACAGTGATGCACAGAACCATGTAGCTTAGCATAGCAAAACTAAATGTCAACTAATAAAGCTATAAGACAAACAGAGTTACATATAAATTGTTAATTGTTAATTTGAGGATAGTCTTCATCACACATCGGAGATGTCCATTACTCTGATCTCCTGTTAAAGCACATATTTCAGTGTGTTTAGATTTAATTTTAAGTGACAACAGGTAAAATTCGGGAAAAGGGAGAGATCATGGAAAGACAGACGGAGAAGATGTTGGATGACCTGACATCATGGTTTGACACAAGATCGACACCCAACTCGCCGGTGGTTCCCGGGCCCAAATTTGGGTTAAGAATAGAACCACTGTTACCTGCCATATGTCATAAGAGGTGACTAAGGAAATTTGGCTAAAATCGGATGCAAGTGTCCTAAAGGTGTAGCACGTTTTGGCAAAGATCAAACATCACAAAGATGATTAAAATTGGTCAAAGAACAACCCTGAAGAAGAAGACATTCAACTTATTACATGCCCCAGGCAGAGAGAGTTGTGGAGAGACATGATCGCCTACGCGGCAGCATGGCAATTGATTGATTGGTTAAATTTATAAATCCTTTCTGTGCTAAGTGATGTATCTACTAGGATCTCTCTCAGGGTTTTTTCTGTCTTGTGACCCATCGGTATGTATAACTCGTGACCAGATCCCTTATAGATTACCATGTTATTCTGGTTTAAACCCCACAACTTTTCAGAATGCAAAGCAAACTGCTAACCATTTAACACAGAGATTCCGCCAAAACCACCATCCTCATAACAGGACACAACAAAATGAGACACCAATTGCAGACCAAATTCAAGACAGGCATTACTAGCTGCTGTCTCTTTAAATTAGCTGGCATATTTCTTTTACCAATTAATAAAATTATGTTGATTTATTTGTCAAGTTAAATGAACAAGAGTGCTTACACTTCTTTCATCTTCTTTCGCTCAGCTTTAAACAAAACATCTGCCCAAATATAGGATCTCAGCTTTCCTGGCAACTGTCGTCCGTGTAGACCACAACCACCTCAACTTGGGGATCTCTCAAGCAATGAAACCACTGCTGTTCAATAAGGTCACTCTGAGGCCCCCCACAGTGGTGGTGGGTCACTGTAACTGTACTGAGCTTCAATCCATTTGGGAAAATAAACAAAATACATTAGAAATACACTTGATAATGTAGGAAACAAAGTTATGAATTACCACATGTGCAAATAAAGACCATGCATTTTTTTTAGAAGTTAGTGGATAGTAAATGAATAAAACCAATTGAATGATAAGTCTTAAAAGCTTGTGTGCTGCTGGGGCCCTAAGGAAGTAAGAAAGTACCCTCGACCTACTAGCCATGTGTGAAGAGGCTCTGGGTGAGTAATAGCACCTTATCAATAAAAAGCTATCAGAAATAGATGTGCGGGCCCTCATTGGGGACACAACTGGCACAATGTACATGCTTTAGACTCAGATCACATTCAAATCACAAATAGTGGTTTAACAAGTGGTCGATAGAAGTTCAAAGAAAAAAAAAGAAGAATAAGTCTTACACTGAATAAAAATACATTACAGAATCATCATCAGAATGACAGTGAGGAGAAACAGATGAGAAAAAACCTAGTAGGATTACAAAGCATGAGCTGTTTCTTCTGCACACAGTGTACAAATCTACTGCCATCTCTCTAAAACAAATATTCAGAATATTCAGCTCAAATGTAAATCTGTTTTATTGTATACGAACCCTTTCCCAGTTAAAGTGTAAAACCAAAGAAAAAAAAACAATTAAAAGTAAAAGTCTTGTTCCAACAGGTAAAATATGATGGGAATGAAGAAGTAAAATAAAACAAAATATACAATGTACAAAATCCCAATCAATTAAGTTTTAAAAATTTTTATTTGCTATAATTAATCCTTTCAGCCTTTTTATTTCATCGTTTTTTAAGCAGTTAATTCAAGGAAGTGAAAAAATAAAATATATTTTATTACGTTTCCCAACTACTGTCAAAAATAAACATATATATAGTTTATTACAAAATTTAAAAAAACTGAAACCAATAGAATAACAAATTTAAAAAATATATAAAAAAATATGAATAAAAAGAAAGACTCAAAGGAACAACTCTATGGCACAAAGTGAAAGCTCGCGGACTTCGGGGCGCATTGGAAAGCATGGAAAGAGTTAAAAACCTTACTTTGTGTTTTTAGTTGACGTTTGCTCTAAATGAGAATTTTCGAATCCTTGTACCTTATTTACCTCGGGGAAGGAACTTTGTAAATATCGTAATCGAGTTTTCCCAACACTAGGATCAGCTGCTTCAGATTTCTGTAAAATAAAACATCACTGTTTTAAAATTAAACCTGCTTTACAAATATAATATGTACACAAAAAAATGCAATTTGACCAAGTATGTATACTAATTAACTCTGTTAAGATAATGAAAAGGGTTCTAACTAAGATTTCTCCTAAAGATTACATTCTTAGTAGTAATGGATCCTATAGCTAGTCTCTCTCACGATCATTCTTTTTGTGATATATAATCAGCCATTGCCAAAATAGGTTTCGTCCCCTCGTTCAGTACCATTTGGAGCTCTAGGGGCTGTTCTTCGGTGAAGTGTCCGATTTGACCAGTTCTGGTTCCTCTCCGTTTAACCTGACTGTCCCCACTACCTGCAAGGCGCAGTTGCTACTTCTTTTAACCCTTGGGGACCTGCCCCCGGTTGTTGGCGTCATCTGCCCAAACCTGTCTTTTTTTGGACTACTTGGTTTTCCTGCCACCCTTTTGCGGTTTTCGCCTTTGATTCCACAATCAAACTCAAGCAGTAATTCTCTGCGGGAACCACTGTATTCAACCTCTGTGGCATTCCAGTTTTTGACACCTGGGTGGCCCCCCCCCTCAGCGCCATGCCGTCTGCTAGCGGTGGGTCCCCTTGCATCGTCCCGTTGCGTGCTTGCTCTGCCCCCTGCCCTGGTGCCTGCCCCAGCAGTTCTCACTGCTCCCCATTTCCATGTCTCTAGGCTGTCCGGGCACGTGGCTCAACTCAGGCCCCACCAGGGCTCGAGTCTCGCCCTATGGGCCCCTGCAACTCATCGGCCCCGGAAGTTTGGCTCCCCACAGGCCCATGTCTCTTCTGGGAACACCTCTCATTCCTTTTGGCCATCCGTCAGCTTTTCATCCGTCGGCGGGAGAGACAAGCATTAATATCCTCGGATTCCGCTCTTCTGTGTTGCGGGATCCCTTCAACGTGTTACGTCTCATCTCTACCACCACCCGGTACCTCCTCAATCCCTTTTCCCTCTTAGCCGGGGGAACCAGTCTGTTACCAGGGTCACCACATGAGGTGGGTAGGATCTTGATTAGTCCACTACTATCCTGGACTGCTTGTCCTATCCTTGACCAGAGCTTTAATATTGCTGTTTTCTTTGTTTTGATAATTACATACCACTAGAAAACAGGTGGAAAGGATTGAAAAAGAAATCGTGGATATCCTTTAAGGATAGCAACAAACCAGTAAACAAGCTATGTTTTCAGCACCACTTATACGTTCAGTAGTTTGCCATGCTTTCTGAATGGGAGTCCCTTTCTGTTAAATCCCATAAACAAATTGTTCCAACTGCTTGCAGAGTTTGAATTAGGTACGTTGGGGTTTTGATTGAGCTCTACCGTTAAGCCTACAAACACCACTACAGATGAATTAGTGAAGGATAATATAAAGTATTTAATAGTAGTGTTATAAACATTGTATAGTTAGTTCTTGACCCTTTTACAATGCAAATTGAAATGATTCCTTTGGTAAAAAATCAGTAATGGGTTTGTCTGAATGATGTGAGTTCAGAATACCATTAAAACCAAAAACATGTTAAGTCTGTTTCATAGACCATTCTTTGAAAAATTATATAGTTCCCGATTTCAGGAATAAATCATTGCTACAGAATAAGTATGACTAAGAAATTGGAACTACATTTCAGATCAGCAGAAAATTTCATCTAAAACAACTAATAGAAGTTTATATTTACTGTAAACTGTTCTCCATAATAAAGAGTTCCTGTCTAAACCCAGTAGAAAATATAAAAATGGTTTAAAAGTCTGCATAGAACCTTGGGGCTCTGAAACAAACAAAAAATGCCCAGTGTAAATAAAATGAAAAATGACCCTGTTTAAAAATTAGAAAAACTTTTTTTATTTAAAAACATGAAGCAATGTAATTTTACAAATTAGGACACCAGACTAACTCAACATTTCCCCCAAAAGGGTTTATCAAAAAATTATACAAAATATGTTTAAAAAAATAAAATAAAAAGAAAAAAATTGCTGATTTGGGAACCATGAAAAACTATTTTAAAAAAAGGTAATTTGTGAAGGGTTCTTATCGCAATTCTTTTCATTCATAAATCCTCTGAAGTTAGAAAGCGTCTGAATGGTAAAAACAAAAGTAATAAAAAAAAAGCTGCCCAACAAAAATCGGCGAGGCCCCTTTGGCGCCATATACCCAATTTAAATGGATGTACTAAAAAAAGTAATCTAACCTATTTGTCACAGATAACCGTGCCCTGTTTTTTTGACCGCTTTGTCATCTGAACATTCAAAATTCTCTGCATCAATTTTTAAATTTTTTCTCATCAAAAATGTTTCTAGGATTGGTAAATACTCAACAAAAAAGGGATTCATATGTATTTTTGTTGCAATTTATTTTACATATGTATATTTAAAGACAAAATAAAACTGTGTCAAAACAAATTCAGCTAATGTAAATGAGTCATTTTTTCAAATCAATAGACTAGCACCTAGATAAATAATTTTATGAGAATTATGAAAGACAACATACATGTAGACAAATGATGGGAAAATATTATGTGTATTTTTCTATTTGGCTAAAAATATGTTTCTAATGTTGTGTTGCTAGTTTACAAGAAGGCTGTGGCATCTGTGACTTCCAGTGTGAAACATCCGTTTTCAGCATTGTCTTTTTGGGACCAGACTTGTCTTCCATCTTTGATTCACATTCACTTAGCCAAACTACAATGGTGCAGCCTAGATCCTGGGTCCCCACTTGGGTGTGGAGTAGAGTCATGGTTATCTCTGGTTCACTGACCCTCATGCTGGCTTCTGTCATCTCTATCACTGTATCTTAGGTCCGTTCTGGTTTTATTAATATTACTATAATTAAGTAGTATTAATATTACAACAAAACAATGCTATTCCAATATAGTGGATGCAGAGCAAAAGACCATCCATGTAAAAGTGAGGCGGTGAAAACACTATTTCTGAAGTGCACACAAAAGCCTGTTCTATAAATCTTTCTTATCTAACTCGAGGCACTGTAAGGCAAGTTGTTAGTGAACTCGCCGCAAGGCTGGTGGTCTGGGTTCAGCTCCGCAATGCGCGTGGAATTTTCCCGACCGCGATGGCTCTCAGGTCGACCCAGCCTCAACTGGGTACCAGACATGCTCTGGAAGTTAAGGCGGTCGGCGTGAGTGCTGACCACATCACCCATCGTGCCGAGACTCAATGAAAAATACAGGCTAACACTGATTGACCGATATACCACGAGGTAGCGAAGGTTCCTTTATCCTAACTCTGTGAGGAAAAACAGAATTAGAGAATACAAATAAACTATACTAACAAACAAATGAGTACTATAGGGTAAATGGTAAATAAAGATGATGCCATGAGGTATGAAGAGATTTTAAAACAAGTTGTAATTAAATCCATATCTAGATAGACAGAGGCAGACCAGCATCTGTAGTAGAAAGGATTTGTAAAATGACACATGTAACTTCTTACTGTGATATCATTCCAGTAAATCAAATAAAGGCTACATTTATTACAGCCTCAGTACATTTATAAATTTCTCAATATTCTTACAAGTAATTCTGGATTGCGCTGTATAGTGGAATATTTCTCACAAAATAATTTCCTAGAACTTCAGTAACATCTCCTTTCTTTGAGGGTTACCAAACTGTTCTCTGCTTTCTGGAGCCAGGTTGTGCGATATCTCATCCTCCAACTGAAAAAGATGCAAGACATTTAACAAACTTTTAATACAAATAATTTACTTTATAAAAAAGCTGACATAAAAAAATGAAACATATACATAAATGAGATACATTAAAACATAAACATAAACACTTTTAAACATAATTAATTCAACATTATTAATTTTGCAATATTAGCAATTAGGCATTCAGAATGTAAAATCTCATTCTGTCACATACCATCTTGTAAATATTTCTGGTAGAAAAGGACTACTCTGGACAAGGAAGCATATATATGCATAGATACAAACACTAACAAAGTATATTAAACAAAATAGGCACAATACACAGACATTAAGAGCATAAATCTACATTACGGTGTACGTTTTTCAGTTGTTCAATACAATTTTCATATGCAGAGGGGAGATAATGTACTTGCCTTTTGTTTCAAAGGTCCTCGGTTTGTTTCCCCCATGGAACATTGGAATATTTTTCCTGACCTCACTAATTTCAATGTAGATGAGATAGAATTCTAGCCTATCGAAGATGGACAATAAAACGAAGGTCCTGTGTTCAAGTTGAACACATAAAAGAACCATTGGTGGTTGAAAACAAAACCCAATAAGAGTAGGCTGCACAGCTGTTGCGAGCAAAATATTTTAAAAAATAAAAATTCTTTAAAAATTTCACCATCCTCAAAATTACATCTGGAACCTTGCCTGTACTACAGAGTTTGTGCACTGCTGCTGAGATCTTACTGGTAAGAAGAGATTGACACATGGTTATTCACTGAAATGCAATGATATGGTCCTATTAACCAATCAATCAAACATTCATAAAGATAGATGTTATTTTTTATCAGAACAATAATTTCATAATTTGTGAAAGTACACAAAACTAGAAACCAATAATTAGTAACTAAAATAAATTATACTAAAAATAAACAAATGTCAAATCTAGGTTTAATTCAATTTAACATTTTATATGTCACATTAAAACTTTCATTTGAGAAAATTATTATTTTAACTGCAAAACTCTAAAATTCTTGTGTGAATCAAACCTTATCAAAATAATAAAAACTGATGGAAACAAAATCAAAATAAATTATGTGAGTTCAAAGTATGATAGCCTACCTTGTGCCATGGAGCATTTGGCAGAAGTGTCTGCTGATAACAAGAGTTCACCCACAACTGGTTAAATGGACAAACATCTGCTGCCTGTCCTGTGGGATTACCAGTAGCCACCATCTTGGTTTTATTTGACATTTTAACACTTTACACTGCATAAAAATCTGTAGACCAAATAAAACTTACTACCACAACAAATAAAAAAATGTTGATTTGTTTGTAAATGTAGTTAGTTACAGATGAGTGTGTTTAAACAGCGAGCCGCAGGAACCACCAGTATGCATACCCTTCAACATCTGTTGGTGGAGATTGAGAACATATGGATCTGACCGGAGGGCTGTGATGTCAGTTCAATAACTAATGACCAAAGTTACAACTATTTGTATGTAATCATATAACTTGCTTATGGATGTATGTAAAGTTGTTGTTCAGCCCATTCAGTCTGGTTCACTTATCAGCATGTATGTAAAGTTGTTGTTCAGCCCATTCAGTCTGGTTCACTTATCACCATGTATGTAAAGTTGTTGTTCAGCCCATTCAGTCTGGTTCACTTATCACCATGTATGTAAAGTTGTTGTTCAGCCCATTCAGTCTTTTTCACTTATCACCTTTATTAAAGTTGTTTTCAGCCCATTCAGTCTGGTTCATTATCACCATGTATGTAAAAGTTGTTTCAGTCCATTCAGTCTGGTTCACTTATCATCATGTATTAAAGTTGTTGTTCAGTCCATTCAGTCTGGTTCCTTATTGCCATGTATGTAAAGTTGTTGTTCAGTCCATTCAGTCTGGTTCACTTATTGCCATGTATGTAAAGTTGTTGTTCAGTCCATTCAGTCTGGTTTCACTATCACCATGTATGTAAAGTTGTTGTTCAGCCCATTCAGTCTGGTTCACTTATCGCCATGTATGTAAAGTTGTTGTTCAGCCCATTCAGTCTGGTTCACTTATGCGGTTTTCCCTCGTCATTCAGGCGAGCCAGTCAATTTCACAGGCTTGTAATTTGATCTCTAAGAAAATAATTTCGGGCATGTGATGAGGAGGAGGTTTAGAACACATCGTGACAACCAGTAAAATCAGTAACGAGACAGGGAAGACAGAGAGAAAATGTTGGATGGCCTGACTTCATGGCACGGTAGAGTGTCAACATCTGAGTTATTAAACACCAATGACAGAGATTTGGGAGATCCATGATCGCCTACGCCACCGCATGGCACCTGATGATGATGAAGTAAAGCATTGGATCTCCTGTATTCCCAAATCGTACAGTGTGTTCTCCAAGAATTCTTTCTTAGCTCCTAAAACCCAAATTTCTACTTATATGTCACTCTACAGAATTTATCAATTTTCTATCAGTGACCCAGTTGTATGTCTTTCTCTTACTCATTGAATAATGCACAAATTTATAGCTGGGTCCAAGAAGCACTAACCGTAATAGTCCATAGTCAGTTCTACGTATATTGGTTATGAAGTCATCCCAATTATATACTTTATATCATGTCTCTTTTCCTTATAGTTTAAAAAATTTTTACATACATACAATTACTAACAATATTATTATTTCATACTAAATATGTACAATGAAGGAAAGTATCATGACTACACTTATATTTATCAAAATTCAATTATAATTCACTATGTGTACATTGGAAGCACCTAAGACTGCAGAGCACATACTTCCAGACTGGTCTGAACATGATATGCTGGACAAACTCACTAGCATTGTGAAAACCTAGAAAAAAAATGCACAGACCTTGTGTGTGCTATAAAAATGAAGTTATACATGAGAAAAAACTGAACATACATGAACATATACAATTGTTTAAAGCTAACAAAATAAGAAAGTGGGAGAGCTATGTTAGCATGGGGGTTGGTTGCTCGTTTCTTAGAGTTCATTCTTTGTGTTCAGTTCCACAGTGGGAGTGGACTTTTTTCAGACCCTAACTGCTCTCAGGGCAGTTTGAGCACTGGTGGGGAAAGGGGAAAGGGGGGGTGTGATTTTGCCAATTCACCCATCGTGTATTTTGGGCAATTAAAATACAGGAAAATACCTTAATCCCCAATATACTATACCTCATGGTATGAAACAGGTTACTTTAAATAAGGAAGAAGGATTACACTTATTATACCCTAGCAATTAAATACTCGTCTTAACGAATATTAGTAATGTTAATGTGTAGAGCATTGATCCAGAAGGATTGAATGTAGTAGCAATAATGAACTATTTTCAACTGTGAACTAGTTTATATAAGTATAGTTTTTGGACGATTTTCTTTTTTTTTCGATCCAGAAGAACTTGAGCATTCAGCTCTTCGGCTCCAGTGCCATGGACATCGTGACCATTCGGTTCGGTGACACGGAACACCGTAAATATGGAGAACCGTGGCTTTCTGACAGCCCGGGAATTGAACCGCACTCACGGGGACTTGCCACTCGTCATCAAACGCACTACGAACACGCTGGGCAGGCGGGCGTAAAAACAGTTACACCTTGTAATATTTCTACGATTTTCTTTACAGAGACTCACTAACTTGTTTTATTCAATCAAGTCTATCAGTTATAGTTGAAGTTGTAGTATTTACAAAAGCAGCTCAATCTAGAATAGAATTTTCAACAAGTCTAGCCATAGGACTTATAACTATAGACTACAGTCTAAGCTATAGGTCATGTAAAGTGACTTAAAGGCTATTCTGTTGGAGTTGCAACAAACAACATGTTTCTTCTTTTTCGAGTTCAAATTCAAAGCCATGGTCATAGCGAGTTGCTTCCTTAACACTCGATTGAAATAATTCGACTTAATTTATTATTTTTAAAAAGAATGAGCACTGCTAAAACCAGATGAACTGTAACTGTACTTTACTGTCAGCATATGATATCGATAGTACGATAGCATTGAACAGATTTTATACACATGAAAATAATCCAAATTTTAAACTTTAAGTATCCGTTCCCAATGTAAACAAAATGTTCTCTAAGGCCGGATTTCTCTGTTAAGAACAGCTAAAACTTTTTTGTTTTGAATTTCGTTATATAACTGTATGAATGGAGCTCCAGAAATTAGTTGATAAGGTTGTGACAGAAAGTAACAACAAAGGACTCAGTTTGAATATTAAGAAGACAGAAGTTATGATAATATCAAAAAAGCAGATTTGCCAAAATGCACCATCACAGTAAATGGAACTGATCTAAGACAAGTACATCAATTTAAATACCTCGGGTCCTGGTAACATCAGATGGCAGATGCCGACAAGAAATAAAGAGCAAAATAGGACAAGCGAAAACATCTTTCCATAAAATGAGAAGCATTGTCTGCAACAAGTCCTTGTCAATCCCAATCAGAATGCGAGTTATTCAGTGCTACATAGAACCAATACTGACATACGGAAGTGAGTCATGGACAATGAACACACAGATCCACCCGGTGGTTGCCGGGCCCAAATTTGGGTGTAAAGATAGAACCACTGTTTTGCCCCATGTTAAAAGCCTGGGGGGGGGTGGATAAATCGGTGCATGTCCTAAGGGTTTTT
>JADZMA010001240.1:0-23191 GCA_020796225.1 Arion vulgaris
TAATTTTTAAAACAGAACCACAATCTCCCCTAAAAAGAGCTACTGCCGTGTCTTTCATAAACACTGTTGGCTGTTGAACACAGAATAGTTGAGTGAGATTCGATCTGATAAGATAAAATGTTGTATAGATTCAACATCAATTGTTCTGTCCCATCCAACAGTGTTGCTAATCTACTGAAAGGTATGCCCCTTATCCATCTTCAACTTCCGATCGAACAGTGTGAATAAGCAGCAATCCACAGGAAACAATAGTATGCATACACTTTGACATCTGTTGGAAAAGCCTGACATGCTATGGGTTTTGCCAAAGTACAGTTAGGTTGATCCTATGAACTAATTAATTTACAGCAGACAGAAATATAACATATTCAACATATAAATAGATAGAAATATAACATATCTCAATATATAACCAGACAGAAATATAACATATTCAACATATAAATATAGAAATATAACACATTCAACATATAAGCAGATAGAAATATAAATACATTCAACATATAGCAGATAGAAATATAACACATTCAACATATAAACAGATAGAAATATAACACATTCAACATATAAGTAGATAGAAATATAATACATTCAATATATAACTAGATAGAAATATAATACATTCAATATATAAGCAGATAGAAATATAACACATTCAAATATATAACAGATAGAAATATAATATATTCAATATATAACAGATAGAAATATAAATATTCAATATATAAGCAGATAGAAATATAACACATTCGAATATAAACAGATAGAAATATAACATATCTAATATATAACAGATAGAAAATATAATATATTCAACATATAACAGATAGAAATATAATACATTCAACATATAAGAGATAGAATATACACATTCAATATATAAGTAGATAGAAATATAAATATAAACAGATAGAAATATAACACATTCAACATATAAGCAGATAGAAATATAACACATTCAACATATAAGCAGATAGAAATATAAATCAATTCAAATATAAGCAGATAGAAATATAATACATTCAATATATAAGTAGATAGAAATATAATATATTCAATATATAGCAGATAGAAATATAACATATTCAATATATAAGAGATAGAAATATAATATATTCAAATATATAAGAGATAGAAATATAACAATATTCAAATATAAGCAGATAGAAATATACACATTCAACATATAAGTAGATAGAAATATAACAATTCAAATATAAGCAGATAGAAATATAAACATATTCAACATATAAGCAGATAGAAATATAACATATAAACAGATAGAAATATAACACATTCAACATATAAGTAGATAGAAATATAACACATTCAACATATAAGCAGATAGAAATATAATATATTCAATATATAAGCAGATAGAAATATAACATATTCAACATATAAGCAGATAGAA
This sequence comes from Arion vulgaris, assembly GCA_020796225.1. NCBI lineage: Eukaryota > Metazoa > Mollusca > Gastropoda > Stylommatophora > Arionidae > Arion > Arion vulgaris. The sequence goes on from JADZMA010001240.1 coordinate 1,415, forward strand.
ATATAACATATTCAACATATAAGCAGATAGAAATATAACATATTCAACATATAAGCAGATAGAAATATAACACAGTTAATGATATGATTTAGTAATCATCATTACAGTTTTTAATGTTAATTTTAGGAGAATTGTGATGATGAACTGAGACACATTTTGAAATTGAAACCATTCAGCGATATCAAGGGGACAACAACTGGCAAACCATTTAGATGGAGTTGTACATCAGCTATTTGTAGACGATACAGAGATCCCGCCAGCAAAGGAATGATTGTTATTAGTATCTATTTGTTATATGTTCATGCTACTATAATTCACCGACAATTTTTATGATTATTTATAATATTGACAATTGCCTACCAATGAAATACAAATTTAATATTTATTCTCTCAGTGAAAATACAAAGAGTTGAGAGCAACAAACCCACAGCAAACATCCATAAGATCCATCTGCAGACTAAACAGAAAACAGTAACAATTCTTTCTCCCCAGAACACTGCAGGCCAACCATCACATGCACAGAATAATGCCTGCTCAGACTGTACAGTGTGCATTAGACAGAAACACAGTCTCAAGAGCACATCCTGCAGTCATGTCCATCATACATACAGCAACGAAAAGAAACATGGCCTCATGAACGAAGCTTATAGAGCAGGCTATGGGAACCTCGAAACCTCAACTGATATGCAGCTTCATAGAGGCAACCCATCTCATGGTTTAGACAAACATACAAAACCGAACGCAAAGATACTCTTAGCATCTGTAGGTCAACAAGGAACGATATTTTTTGCTGCAAAACTTTCTTTCTCTAATCCTGTTTTGCTCCAAGTGTAGGATAAGAAGAGATTCAGAACAGGTTTTTGTGTGCACTTCTCCAATCATGGTTTGTCTCACAGTGTCAGGATAAGAAGAGATTTCTAGAACTGGTTTTTGTGCACTTCTCAATCATGGTTTGTCTCACAGTGTCAGGATAAGAAGAGATTTCCAGAACTGGTTTTTGTGTGCACTTCTCCAATCATGGTTTGTCTCACAGTGTCAGGATAAGAAGAGATTTCCAGAACAGGTTTTTGTGTGCACTTCTCCAATCATGGTTTGTCTCACAGTGTCAGGATAAGAAGAGATTTCCAGAACAGGTTTTTGTGTGCACTTCTCCAATCATGGTTTGTCTCACAGTGTCAGGATAAGAAGAGATTTCCAGAACAGACTTTGGTGTGCTTCATAAATAGTGTTTTTCACCGCCTCTGTTATTTTTGAGGTCCACATTTTGCTTTGTATCAACTGTATCGGAGTAGCATTGCTCTTTGAGGCAATATCTGTTGGTAATCTGCTTATGTGGCTGAACCATTTAACTTGTTGTCGCTTGATGAAGTTTAGTACTGATGTTCTACCCATTTTTTCCCTGTATTCATTTTTAAACCAGTATCTTCTTGATACTCCCAGCATTCTACATATACACCTTCATCTCTATCGCGACTAGTTTGAAAAATTGACAGTGACAAAACATATACAGACATATATAAACAAGATTGTAAGGTTGAGATACATATTTTTTAAACTGGAAATGAAAGAAGTATAAGAAAAACTAATTTTATTATTATATTCTGGTTACAAAATTTCTTTATTAAAAATAGAAAATATTGAAGGAAAAACTCAATGAGAAAAGAAAAATGGACACTAGAGAATCACCTTCATTGGGCAGTAATGAAAGACATCAGAATCACCTTAAGTGGGCGTATAAAAAGCATTAGAACGACCTTCATTGGTACATCTTAAGACAACAACTTGACTGTATACACCTGGACATGCTGAAGTGCAGAGTAATGCACATGCTGACTTTCTTGCATGCCTCAACTCAAGTTGGCAGAAGTATGGAAAGAGCTGATGTCATCAATGTGATAGACATTCATTTATGTGATATGGGCGAGTCTTAGACACTGTGAAAATGAAAATCTGGCATATCCTAAAGGACGTAGCCATCAACAACAGTAAACGAGTAGTTGATTTTCTAGCACCACTTACCACGTTCAGTAGTTTGCCATTGCTTTCTGAACGGTGAGGTCTATTTTACCTTTTGTAAAAATCCCACGAAACGAATTTGCTTCCAAACTTGCCCACCGTGGGATTTGAACCAGGTACGCTTGGTTTGTGATCGAGTTCACTATCGCTGAGCCTGTAAAATTAGGAGTTAGTTTGGACATGCCAGACAGTGTTATCTTCGTGGTAGAGAGAGAAGATATACTAATCAACTTCTCATGGGTATAGTGAGCATGTGGACTTTGGAAGGGCTGCTGCAGCGGAGGATCCATGGGACTGTGCCATGAAGTCCATCGAATAACATTCCATGCGGTATATCTGGGAATACAGTGTTGATCCTGTATTTTTCTGTGTCCAATTGCACATGATGGTTGATGTTGTCATCATCATGTCAACCACATTCATTTCCTATCATATCTCTTGTATTCACTCCTGATTGGCTCCTATAAGATGCTGGCGACACCACAATTTATGTTTTCAAATGATCTTAAAGAAAATCCACTTACCTACAAAATGGTATATTACTCATAAAAATCAGTTAATAATTAAGAAAACTACAGAAATTAAGAAAGCTCAATTTGTACATACACCTACAATGGGAAAATAGAATAAATTCAGCGACAACCTGTTTTCCAATTCAGTAGCTAATCAGTTAAGGCTGGGTCAACCTAAGATCTCAGTTGTATAATTTTCACATTTGTATTTTTTGTTGTGAAGTTTACTTTAAAACAGATTTTCCTATTAGAATTTCTTGCATTTGATTGTTTGAATTAGTGTATATAACACAGGCAATTTCTTGTGTCATTGAGTTTTTGATATGTTTTACAACTATTGCATTTTGGGATGTGATCCGAATTATGGATGTCAATTTAATAAATATAACTTATGATTCTTGAAGGAGTATAAGTTTGCAACTTTATTCCATTATTCTTTTGTCGTCGCACTGTTACCAGGTTGTTCCCTGTTTGAGTCAATAGTGTTTGTATTTTTGACTTGTACAACTTTGTTCTCTGTGCTAAGAAATAGTGTTTATATTTTTGACTTGTACAACTTCGTTATCATTGCCGGGCAATGGTGTTTGTAGTTCACCTCGCTCATTCCATTCTACAATATCATCACATCTGTCTATCTCACTCATTCCATTCTACAACAGCAATGCATCTCTTCCATTAATCTTTTTAATTTATCAATTCCATTTTCTGAGATAAAAGGTCAGTACAATCCAATAGCATAAGTCATACGATACAAAACCTGATAAAATATCTTGGCTGTAGCATTCGGATGTTAGGTGGGGCCAATTTGTTTGCCTTGTCTTCCCTATATTGAGAGAGCGTGGTATAGAATATTAACTAAAACTGAGTCAAGTGAAGGATGTCTGAAATTAGAAACAATCCCATTCTCTTTTCAATGCCAAGTTAGTATTTCAGGATCTTGACTTTGATCTTAGCCAAAAAGCAGCTTCAAAATTGACTACACCAGACATATAGTTACAATGGTAACAGCGAAGGCAGTATTCTGCTTCTCTGCCTTTTGTCTAAGATCAAAGTGCAGTGCCCACTTGGTAGATCCAATGGGTAGGAGCCTTCATAGAGCAATAGTCAACTAAATACATTGAAACAAATTTTGAACAGCTCTCATTCGAAAGAATGACGACGCTCAGAGAGTTTACACATTTCAAATGTAACTGGATCCATCTGCTGCGGCACTACTGTCTACATGGATTACATCAAACACAGATACTTGGATAAATTATGACACACAACTACAGAAATGTTGTCATGTTACAATCAAATCTACCATCAGACTTTACTCTTATTAGCTACAACAAAAGAGGAGCATAGCTGTGGTGAAAGGACCATACCAGTGCAAACATAATGGACAGGGAAGACCAGCTTAAATACCACAAGAAACGACAGATCTTGCAGAGTTGAGTCAGAAGCTATGGGTATCTTGACCTGGATATGACAATGGACTTAGACCTGGTGACAAAATTGAAACTCTAACATCACCACTAGCTCTCATTACAAATGTGTAGATCCTGGTTGAAACTCTAACATCACCACTAGCTCTCATTACAAATCTGTAGATTCTGGTTGAAACTCTAACATCACCACCAGCTCTCATTACAAATGTGTAGATTCTGGTTGAAACTCTAACATCACCACTAGCTCTCATTACAAATCTGTAGATTCTGGATCCATTATTGCAGAGGAAAGAACACAACCACTGCAGTCTATTAAACATGTTCTGGGTTATGTATAGGAGGCAAGTATCATTATGTCAAACATATTACTATAGAAACCAGGTGATTCATGCAGATTATGTATGGGACTAGTATCTTTAACATATATAAGAAATTATATATATCATTTTGTGCAAATTAGCGATGACGTCAACTCTGTTGTCTACTTCATGCTTCGACTGAAGCAAAAACAATGGAAGAATGATCATGTACACACAATTGGTGTCTATATAAACCCTGGAAGCCAAATAAAATCTGACACACAAGGAACTCAAGGCTAAGATTGATAATATTCTAACCCTGATGTAATGAAATTCCAGCAAAAATTTACATGGTTTGATAATTTGTGACACCCTATCAACTTTATTTATCAGTAGCAGCATCTGTAAGAATGAGTTGACAGTAGCAGCATCTGTAAGACTGAGTTGACAGTAGCAGAATCTGTAAAAATGAGTTGACAGTAGCAGCATCTGTAAGAATGAGTTGACAGTAGCAGCATCTGTAAGAATGAGTTGACAGTGAAGCGCAGCATCTGTAAAATGAGTTGACAGTAGCAGCATCTGTAAGAATGAGTTGACAGTAGCAGTATCTGTAAGAATGAGTTGACAGTAGCAGCATCTGTAAGAATGAGTTGACAGTAGCAGCGCAGCATCTGTAAAAATGAGTTGACAGTAGCAGCATCTGTAAGAATGAGTTGACAGTAGCAGCGCAGCATCTGTAAAAATGAGTTGACAGTAGCAGCATCTGTAAGAATGAGTTGAGTTCTTATTTATATCTTATCCACTTTTTAATCAAATAATTTCTTATTGGACATTATTGTAGTTGTATTTTCTTTATAATAATTTCTTTTTAATTTATCAATTCCATTTTCTGAGATAAAAGGTCAGTACAATCCAATAGCATAAGTCATACGATACAAAACCTGATAAAATATCTTGGCTGTAGCATTCGGATGTTAGGTGGGGCCAATTTGTTTGCCTTGTCTTCCTATATTGAAGGCGTCAATATTCCGCTCGTCCAAGCGACGAGCAATGGACCAGGCTGATATTATAAATTCCTTAAGGAGAGAGGTGTGTACATGATTCACGTAATAGTGGTGAATCCACAACACTAACCAGACTGCAAGAACTCAAAGTTAAGTGTGGTGTAGCTCGAGAAGAACGCTATGCTGGCAGACAAAGAAGAATTGTAAACCAACAAAGAACCGGTGTCGTTAGTGCCACACGCTGATGGACATACTGAGGGAGAGATCGGAGCACTTATGGACTAATTTGTTCGACGTGCAGTGATGGTGATCCGACGACTAAACTGAACTATTGTAGTTGTGATTGGCTGGTTTTCATTGGACAGGGGTTCCCAAGTTTTTTGTCTGGTCGAATGGATTAGAGCGCAGGCTCCCATCCAGAGACCCGGATCAATCACCGTAATACTAAGTGTTTTTTTGCTGGGGCATAAAGAAAAATCCTAACCTGAACAGTTTTGTGCTGACTGCACTAGCCATGCAGACATTAAATTCCACAAGCACATGTCCCCCCCTGCCCTACACTGGCCTAAAAGACGGTATTACAAACAGTAACGCGCTCCCCAAGTTTTCAATAGAATGGCAACAGAAAAACTGTGTGCAAACTATATCTTATTTGTACAATATTTTGAAGAAGGAAATAAATACATGTACAAAACAACACACAAGAAATTTACATCTCACAACACAGATTATGGTCCCTCATATTACACCATTTGTGAACCGTCCATGAACTAAATAAAACATGACTGGACAGATAAGGCAGGAATTGTAACCAGATCTTATCATCAACCTTCTGTTATATGACTGCATGTTTTTATAAAACTCAATCAAGTCAAGCTAAAGAAAGTCAGGTCTTCAAGGTGACTGCAGTGTGTTAGACTAGGTAAGACAAGAATGACTTCTCATAGTAGTGATAACTGGAATAATTAATATGTGGAGATATTATCAATTTGGTCATGGATAAGTATGATATAAACTGATACAGGATAAATGTGCAGTCCATTAATACACAATGGTTATCATGGCAAGATGTTTTCTATGCTGAAGATAAAGTGATGCATTGTATGCTATAGTGACCATCATGGTCTACACAACAATCAAGTGATAAAAGATGAATAGTACCCATGACGACCAAGAGATAATGACAGGGATGTGCATGGTATCCATGGCAACAAGCTATACACTGTATCCATAATGATGAAGATATAGTGACCATCATGGTCTACATGACAATCAATTGATACACGATGACTAGTATCCATGACGACCAAGCAATACATGGTATCCATGACAACCAAATGATATAGTGGGAAAAAAGTGACAAAACATTGTATCGATAACAATCAACAGATACATGGTACCGATGATCACATAGTGAAGTATGGTAGCCATGATTGCATAGTGATTTATAATATCCATGATGACGAAGCAATAAATGGCATCCATAACGACCAAGCAATACATGGCATCCGTGATTTATGACATCCATGATGACAAAACTATACATGATATTTATGACAGACTCAAATTCTTTGACCTCTGAAACCCTTCATACGATGTGTAGACATAAACACAAGACAATTGATATAGATCTCTGTGGCTCAGCCCCTGCCTTGCATTCCGAAGGTCATTGATTCGAATATGGACAGTGTTGCTACGCTTATGAGCACATTTTTTCTCCAGGGATCCCTAGAATTGTTATTGGAGCTACGAGTTCGTACTTTGTGCAATACTCTCAGCTGGTGCCGTGTCATTTCTGCAGAGAGGGACTGAACCATATAGAGTAAATCCTTCATCTTTACTCAGACAACTTATAACTTAAACATGGATCTCACAATTTATAACTCTTGAACATGGATCTCACAACTTATAACTCTTAAACATGGATCTCAGTTCTGGACTAAGTTTAAGCAGATATCTAAATCATTAGATTGAAACATATATGTGTAATAATGAGAAATAAATGCATAAAAATACAATATGTGAACATATGTACACGTGTGACTGCTTGAATATATAAATGTTATACGAAAGATGGCATGGCACAATGGGCATTCCCATGCAAGCTCCATTGCAGCAGCCATCACAAAGTTCACCGTACCCATGAGAAGTTGATTAGTATATCTTCTCTCTTTACCACAAAGATAACACTGTCTGACCTGTCCAAACTTAACTTCTAATTCTTGCAATCGGTCCAGTGTCTGAGACTCGCCCGTATCATATAAATGAGTGCATGCAGCACTGCTGACATTGGCTCTGTCTATACTTCTGCCAGCTTTAATCTGGGCATTGTTTGTAAGAAAGTCAACATGTACATTGACCTGCACTCCAGCAAAGTCAGTGATTTGAAATGTGACCTCCGAATGCTGCCCGCCCATTCCTCGCACAGACTTCCAGATTCAATCCTTTGAAGCATATTCATCGAGTCTGATATGATAATCTTGTGGATGGCCTGTTGCTCAGCCACCATCTTAGACACCTGGAGGAAGCGATGATCTCTCCAGTCAAAATGCAAGAATATGTTTCTGTGTGAATGCATGAGTGTGTACACATATACTTTGACATAAAAGCATATGTGGTGTGTACATGGTTAAATGCAGGCACATCCTTCAGATTCTTGCTGCCAAAAACTTCCTGGGTTAGTAATAAATGAAATACCATAAATGATATGCAGAATGCCTCCAAATAAAGCAACAAGAAACAAGCTTTCAACCCAGTGAAGCCTTATTAAAAGACAAGAGAGCTGTATTGTGCTTTTTTTCTGGTGAGAATGAGCCAAATAGCCCTTTAGGTGGAAAACTTTGGTTTCGGATCCGCTCATCCTACACTGGATGGGAGCAACGGGGCGCAATGTTCTAACCGTTCTTGGCAAAAACTGTTTATATATCACAATAAAAATGATCCAAATGGCCGAGAACGATCTAAAAAAAGAAGCCAAATAGCATTATTTAATTTAATAATCAGTTACTTTGTTGTCATTAAAAAAAAAGGTGGCCAAGACATGTAATGCGGTGAATACCTAGGGACAGCGGAAAATAGGAAGACCTAGAGGATGAACACAAAGACTTGCATTAGAGTAGGTTTGAGGTAAAAGGAAAGACACAAGATCGAACTTTGTTTCCTCTACCTTATGTGCGATGAGGACTCATGATGATGATGAACTCATTTATTCACTATAATCAGTTTTTCAGCAGGAACTAAAATTATACATGATGATTTGTGTAGTTAATATTCTATATTTGCTTAGTTACTTCCCTTGGACATTAAGATCTTGTCACACATAAACTCCCTTTATTAACAAAAACACAGACCTGTAGATAAGAACATATGATGACCCAACACTTCTATAAAGAAGTAAATGGTGGAAGAGAGGATGACCCAACACTTCTATAAAGAAGTAAATGGTGGAAGAGAGGATGACCCAAGTTAAGAGAAAAAAATGGCGATGGGTTGTGCATACCATGAGGAAGATAGAGTTGAGTGTCACTAGATATGCACTAGAGTGGAACCCGAAGGAAAAGAGAACATCCTAAACAGACTTGGAAATGGAGTCTTCTTGAGGAACTGAAGAATGCTGGACTATCCTAGGAAGTCATAAAGAAAATAGCTAGAGACCAAGCAAGACTTTAACAAAAAACCGCTACATCTTATTACTGCTTCTGCCGCGTGCCAGCGTGTTCGTAGCGCGTTGGACTGTGGGTGACTAGCCCTCTGTGCGTACGGGTTCAATTCCGTGGGCAGGCAGAAAAAGCCACAGATTCCCCAGATTCACGGTGTTCGTGGCACCGAACCGAAGGGTTACGATGTCCATGGCACCGAGCCGAAGAGCTGAAAAGCTCAAGTGCTTCTGGATCGGGAAAAAAAAAAATTACTGCTTCTGGCGTCTGCATATAAAACATTCAAAAATGCTGGCAAGAAAGATAGTTTTCAGCGCAATATTAACAAACATAATATAACTTAAACATCATGCAAACTTATTAACTTAATGTTGTATATTTCAACTTTCATTCAACTCAATTCTAATTAAATATAAAAAAGTTCTATTTACAAATAGAATTTTGTTTTTTTTACTACACAAGTTTTTTGGTTAAGTTCAAAGTGGATTGTCCAATGCTTGATTGTGGCCAGAAGGTAGGAGCCTTCATAAATGCTAATTAGTACAGTCAGATAGACGAAAACAAGCTCCGAGCAGCTCTCATTTGAAAGGATGAGGCACGAGGCTCTCTTGAGTTTACTCGCTGAACCGTACTGGATCTACTCATTGCGGCACTGTCGGGTAGGCCCCCAAAGGTTACCTCTGAAATCGGAGAAAGGCTCACATGAATAGCAAGGGACACTGGTGATAATGTTAGCAAGCCTTCACTCAAAAGTCAGTCAAAGGTATCACAACCACTCCTGAATTCATAGTGAGCGTTAAAAAAATATTAACTACATGGTGATCCATTCTTTTTCATAGGATTTGTTAACAGTCAAGAATAAACAGAGAAATATTTGACTTGATGAGAAATAAAATATTTTGATGTAACTATCAATCAAAAAGTAACATCCTGAAACAATCTTTCTATCCTTGACAACCAGAGAAAATGTGAAATGACACAAATAAAAGGCAAAACATTAGATCTTATTCTCATTCAAAACCCAGTTTGAAATAGTTATCTTCTATTCGTTTACAAAACTGGGCCAAGTTGTCAAAATCCTGTACCACTGCTGTGAAGTGACCACCGGGTAGTATTGTAGTGAGTAATGTATAGAGATGACCAAAGACCATAGCATCTAGTTCTGTAGGCCTAGGTAATAGATGGAATAATGTAACAGTTAATGAATGCATTGATATTGTAGATTCATACCAAAAATATAGAGAATAAACTACTAAGAAGGTTTTACAAATCAGATTTTTCTGGTTGTGTGTTCATATTTTTTTAAATTATATATGTATACGGTATATGTGGCATAGAGGTTAGTGCTCGCCTCTGCGTTCAAAGACACTCAGTTCGTTCCTCATGCAGCCATCAGGATATTTTTCCAAAGATCTCCGACATCAGTGTAGGTAAGATCAAGTTCCTAGTCCTATCAGTGATGGACGATAAATTCTGTGTTCGAGTTGAGCATGTAAAGAACCATTGTCAGTTCAAAATCAAGTAGCGAAGGTTGGAAAGCCGCTGCCTGGGCAAAATTGATTAGAAAGATTAAAAAATATAATTCCTACAAAATATTTATATAATTATTTATATTACATCAGGGACCCATGTGGGTGCTGTAGAGTTCATGCACTACTGCTGAGATCTGCTTGTGTAAGAATGAATAATTTCATCTAAAACAAAATGTTTGCATTGAATTATAAAAAATTAACAAGATGAAAGAAGATGCAGATATAATATAAAAAACAAACAGAAAACTATACATATCAAAAACACACACACAAAACTTGAGATTTACTAGATAAACAAAACGTACTTGTCACCAAAGAAGAATTTCTTTTTTTCCAATCTCTCAGAAAGAGCCTGACAACAAGTTCTGACCTCCCCACAGACCTGTAGTCAGATGAGAAAAAATTCAAATTATCAAAAAAATGTTTGAAATACATTTATATACGTTATCTCGTTAACTCTAAAACTTGTTTTCTGAAATCTGTAACATCATATTCTGACATATGACATTTTACACTCTGAAACATGCTATTATTATGAGCTCTGAAACAGATCTTTCTTAATTCTAAAAATTACATCCTCAAGACTGAATAATAAAATTTTCAGACATATATCTAGAATACATTACCTCCTCGCATGTTTTACTAGCCCAATCATTAGCTTCAAGTCGTGCTCGGACATCTCTCTGTTTCCACCATGGCAGCACCCAACTTAATGGCCATGGATAGCAACAGCCATATCGTGGTTTAGTCACCTGTAGAATGATACAACAGCTGTAACATACAGGTGACTCTGCTGACAATTTATGCAAACATTCACACAGTGAGTTTAAACTGGAGCACACACAAACACTCAGTGTCACTACCAAGAATCAAGACACACATCAAGTAAAAATACAAAAAGTTGTGGAGGTAACAAATACACAGTAAGCACCCATAAGATCACATCAGCAGACTACACAGAAAACAGCACACAACAATCTTTCACCCAAGAACAGGTCACTGCAGGCTCAACCATCACATGCACAGAATAAAGACTGCTCAGTGTGCATGCCAGACAGAAACACAGACTCCAGAGCACATCCTGCAATCATGTCCTACATACACACAAGCGAAACATGGCCTCATGAACAAAGCTACAGAGCAAGTTATGGGAACTCTCAAGGAACTTCAACTGACATGCAGCTTCATAGAGGCAACCCATCTCATGGTTTAGATGAGCATACCGCCCGAGTGGTTACCGGGGCCCAAATTTGGGTGTACAGAATAGAACCACTGTTACCTGCCACGCATGTCATAAGAGCGACTAAGGAGGTTTGGCTAAAATCGGATGCATGTGTTCTAAACGTGTAGAAGTCTTATGAGTTTAGGGGCCTACCAAACCAATGTGCAACGTATACACGTTTGTGGCAAAGATCAAACATATCACAAAGAGTGATTAAAATTGGTCGTAAACAACAAACGCAAAGAAGAAGGAGGCAGCATACGAAACCGAACGCAAAGAAGAAATTGAGCACTTTATCAACAGAACACAGACAAAAAGGATAAGAAAGATGATGAATAATGAAGTAAGAACAACAACAAAACTGTGTGGTCCCAACATCTACAAATGGTAGAGAAAATATTTCATTTTTAATTTGTTGCCCTTATGGAGCTAGCCATATCTACATTTTGTCCATGTCAAAGTAAGTTGCAAGAACTATAACATTGGGGTGATTTCTGCAGTAAGCTTGATGAAAGAAATGCTACAATAATGGTGGTTTCTATACTACAGGTCCACTATGATACACTGTGGTGATATGTCTACTCTGATACACTGTGAAAGGTCTACTATGATACACTGTGGTGATATGTCTACTCTGATACACTGTGAAAAGTCAACTATATATACCGTGGTGATATGTCCACTATTCCAAATCTGCATAAAGAGTATACACTGCATATTGTTTAAAGCACATTGGTTTTCTTCATTTAAGCAATGAGAGTCAAATTAACAATAAAATAAGCACCAAACAATAATAATATAACAACAGAAAGTTGACACAAGCTTTCCTAGTATTTCAAGAAATACCAGAAGTTGTGCAGACAGTAGCAAAAGTCATCCAAATTCTCCCTCACAAACAGATATTCAGATGTGTGTATGCTAATCTACAAGCATTATGTTGTTTCTCTTACAGTCAAATGAAATTCATAATTACCTCTGCTGCTATATCTGGGTACAGCCAGGCCATGTATAACTGCAGAAAGAGAGAGAGGATAGTCAATTAACCCTGGCCACCTGTACACTAACAACCCTTTCATTTTTCCCTGAGCACAAACAGCACATATCAGAGTGATATTAAAAACACAATAATTTAGCATAATTAAGTGCTCTATAATTTGCTACTGCATCTTGCACAGAATAGGGATTTTTTTAGGGCTGCTGTCATGGGAGCCAAGTTCATGAAGTGACAAGCTACTTGATGATAATTTGTTATTGACTTACCCCATCATCTCCAATATTTCCTGCTTTGGGTGGGGGGAAAGAATGATAGGATTCTGGTTCAGTAAAAATCAGTTGACCAAATCCTACTAAACCTCCAAGTGATAAGGGTGTGGAATCAACAGAAAAAAATCTTATCTTAATGTACTGTTCTATACACGCTGGATGTGTTAATCAATAACCAAAATTGCCATTAAAAAAGGACAAAAGTTCTCATCTAATAGCTTGTCCAGAGTAGAACTCTGCCACCCCAACAGTCCTTCAGAATTTCTCTCTCATATGCCAGATATCTAGCCTCATATGTGTACATGCTCAAACCATCAGTTATATCCTGAATCCATCTTTTCTGTGGTCTTCCTCTTCTCCTCTTTGCTCGGATGTCTCCTTCCATGATGGTCTTCTCCAACCCGTCATGGCATCAGCCAAGTTTTTTTTAATTTTCAGTTCTTTCTGGATAGATTCATTTATTCTCTTCTCTGTGCATGATATACAGAGGACTCTTCTGTAACACTTATATTCAAAAGCACATATATGTTTTTCCATTGCTTTGTTAAATGTTCATGTTTCACAAACATACATTGCTACTTGGAATATGTGAATATGTATGCTCTTAGTATTCTGATCTTTAAGTTATATAGTCTACTAATAAAGTATTGATGTTAGAAATCAAGTGACAGCAGTATACATCCTCTGATGTGATCATGTATATGATGTGATATAGTTAAATCAAGTGACAGTAGTAAACATCCTCTGATGTGATCATGTATATGATGTGATATAGTTAAATCAAGTGACAGCAGTATACATTCTCTGATGTGGTCATGTATATGATGTGATATAGTTAAATCAAGTGACAGCAGTATACATTCTCTGATGTGATCATGTATATGATGTGATATAGTTAAATCAAGTGACAGCAGTATACATCCTCTGATGTGATCATGTATATGATGTGATATAGTTAAATCAAGTGACAGCAGTATACATTCTCTGATGTGATCATGTATATGACGTGATATAGTTAGACAGCCTATACCATATTACCCTTCTATGGGTGGGGCCTACAAAGTCTCAATGATTTCCTTATATTTTGGCATCCCTAACATTAGACTGTCAGCATCTGTAGCTTAAGCAGAAGTGAGCTCGATCACAACCCAAACGTACCTTGCTCAAACTTCGGAAGCAAATTAGTTCCTTTGAATTTTTACGAACTGTAAAAATAGACCTCACTGTTCAGAAAGCAACGGCAAACTACTGAAAAGTAGTGCCTAGAAAATCGACGACTCGTTTACTGTAGTTGATGGCTAAGTCTTGTAAAGAATATGCCACTATTTTCATTTTCGACATGAGAATTAAAATACAGAAACATTTCAATATTATTGCTTCATGAACATACCTCAGCATTTCCTAGGATATTTTCAATCATTGATATGTAAGCTCTCATCTCAGATCTCTCGGTGTCAGTCAAGTTCTGACTAAGGCTAAAACCCTGGAAATAAATGACTAATTCTAAATATATGATAACATGATAGAGAATAAACTTATCTTTGTGGAGATAAAATAACCATAAATCTATGTGAATAAGAAATAAATAATATCAAATCTATACAGGAAATTAAAGTATTTAAAACTACAAGTGATATTAAATACTACAGATATTAACAGGCATCATCAATCAACTGGTCTTTAGATGGTAGACTGTACATGTTTCATTAGTTTGAACTCACATGTGTCTTGGACAGTAGGTCTATGTCAGATCTTCAATATTTAAACTTATCGTTACAGATCTCTGGGGAGGGAGGGGCTCTGTGGCTAAGCCTTTGCCTTGTGTCCGAAGGATGTGGGTTCAAAATGGACAGTGCTGTTCGGTTCATGAGCGCATTTTCCAAGAGACCCTGTAATTGTTGCGGAGCTACAGAGGTTGTGCTTTGTAAAATACTCTGGCAGGTGGCATGCCATTTCTGCGGAGAAGGACCAAGCCATATGGGGTAAAACCTGGTGCAATGAAGTCAATCCTTTGGCTTTAGACTCATTACAGATCTTGATTTAAAGTTGACAAATATAATCCTCATAGTGACGATGTGTCAACATCTAGTCAATCTTTTAATATGAACACAATTTCCTGGTTCTGAGATGATTTCTGATACACAAATAAGACAATGTTACCTTTGTGCTGACAAATCCAACAACTGGGTCAAACTCGGACACAAGGTATGGGCCTACTTGAATAAATGGTACCTTTCCTGAAATAATGATTGACAGAATAAATTACTATATCCCAGTATACTTGTTTTTTTCTGGCCAAATAATATCTCTTACCAAAATACTGTTTGCAAAGTAACTATCTCTTACCAAATACTGTTTGCAAAGTAACTATCTCTTACCAAATACTGTTTGCAAAGTAACTATCTCTTACCAAATACTGTTTGCAAAGTAACTATCTCTTACCAAATACTGTTTGCAAAGTAACTATCTCTTACCAAATACTGTTTGCAAAGTAACTATCTCTTACCAAATACTGTTTGCAAAGTAACTATCTCTTACCAAATACTGTTTGCAAAGTAACTATCTCTTACCAAATACTGCTTGCAAAGTAAGACTGAACAGACCATTACTTGAAGGCAGAGTAGGGTCTTGGTCAATTCTAATTTGCTGACCATGAGGTCTGTCATCTCATTCAATCTTTCAATGTGGCCACACCCAATCGACCTGAAAACTAAGCTTTGGGAAACCTGACAGACCTGAAGCTGACTGCCCAGTTGTAGCCCCAGTAAATTAGCGCATGACCAGAGATGGCTGAAGAAGAAGTTCATCAATCTTTCTCAGTCACGTAATAATATGTTTCCCAAGTTTCATTACAATACTTATAAGAAAAAAAAAAACAACCAACCATTACTGCCTGTAGTAACGCTTTAAGGCGATATAGGATGGGGCATGTGTCTGAGCAATTTAATGGCAGCATAGCTAGTGCAGTCATAATGAAACTGTTCAGGTTATGATTTTTCTTTATGCTCCCAACAGAAAAAACTCCACGGTCTTATCAAGGGTTGACCTTGGGTCTCCCAAATGGGACCCAGCGCTCTAATCCATTAGGAAGACGCTCAATCAATACTTGTAAGACTGTTCAAAAAATTCAATCATTTCAAACTATAATTACTGCTTCTGTAACATAAATTTACACCAAATTATAAATAATTCATAGACATTCTGTAATTTATTTCAACTGTACCTGATGGGGACATTTCCTCAGCGTTTGTTCGTTGTTCTACCCGAAATCTGAGTCCACACATATGCAAGAATGTCTCGACGGCCAGGCACTGAGCATAATCAGGAAGTGTAATCTGTTCAACTATTTCACACAAGATAAAGCATTCAACAAAACATCAATATTAATTGATTATCAATCATAATGTATAAACAACAAAAACTGGACTCAAACATATAGTGTAAACTTATCTTGGGGAAGGTGGAGGGGGGTGGGCACGCTCTGTGGCTGAGGTTAGGTGCACTCCTCTCGTTAAAAACTACTTGGTTTGCTCCCTTGTGGAGTCAAGATATTTTTTCACAAATCTGTGATCTCAGTGTAGGTGAGATCAAGTTCCTAGTCCTATCAGAGATGACGGTGATGATAAAACGTGGGTCCTGTGTTCAAGTTAAGCATGTAAAAGAACAATGGGCAGTTCAAAATTGACAAGAGCAGGCTAGATAGCAGCGGACTATGCAAAATTCCCTAGAAAGATTGAAAATAAAATTCCTCCTGAAAATAATATTTTCATGATCTTCTAAATTACATCGGGGACCCTTGCCGGTGCTACAGAGTTTGTGTACTGCCACTGAGATCTTCCTGTAAAGAAAGAGATCAGTAGCACACATGGTTACTCTCCGAAGTGCAATGGTGATGGTCCTATCAATCAACCTTATCTTAAGGCAGTAACAGTAGTTCAAATATTATTACTAAAGTTTATCATCATTGTGGACTCCTTGTCCTGAATAACTGAAGGGGGAGCAAGGACTGTTATAGGCCTCATCTAAATAATGAGAAATGCCTGCAGTCAAGTCAACTGTACCTTCCCGTGGTGCTCCACGTTTAAACTACCGGCTATGACAAAGCGAGTCCCCAGCGCTATAACTGGGCCCCCAATGCTGGAAGGGGTAAAATACCAGGCTATGGCTGGGGTAAGCCAGACAAAAACCCTGGGAGTGTGATCCCCGAGAGGTGAAGCGGATGCATGGCCCACGGTGTGTGGACAAGTCCAGATCCCACCAAGATCACACCCAGGAGCTCACCTTGGTTGAAAAAAGCGAGAAGGTAATTCCTAAAACCTCTGATGCCTGGCAGGCAGTGTTGGGAAGAGCCAGGACATGGATAGGAAGACTCCATAACTTCTCCCACTGAAGGCGGACATGTCAGCCAGAATGGTATGGGCACCCAGAAATGGAAAAAGACATCAACGCTTCACGGTTAGTGAGTATGCTCAGATATTTACTTAGATATGGGGTTTGCTCCTGTGGACTGCTGCCAGGCGGGAGCAGCGCCGGATCCCAAGCCTCGAAGGATCCACCCAAGCTTATGACAGTAGCTCTGCGCATCGAAGAACCAGGATTAAGCAGAGTAATGCCACTGGTCAAAACAAGAACAGCACACTAAAGATTATGCAATGGAATGCATTGCCAGAAAGAAACTCGAACTGCAAAAATTCCTACACGAACATCAGATCGACATCATATGCATACAGGAAACACATCTAAATAAAAACTGCCGCTTTTACATCAGAGGCTATGAGACATACAGACTGGATAGAGACGGACACAAGGGAGGCATCATCACTCTAGTCAAAAACAACATCGCAGCCTCAGAAACCTCCAGAAGTACAGGTGAAGCTGAACACATAACAATTAAAATACATGTCCTCCCAGAACCAATACATGTCCTCCCAGAACCAATACATGTCACAAACTACTACTGCCACAACAATAAGAAATTAGATCTAGAGAGCATACATACAGCTGAGAAGAATCAAATAATCCTAGGCGACTTTAACAGCCACTCCACCAGCTGGGGAATGGATGATGGAAAACCTACTCATACTCATAAACAAACCTGATTCAGAGCCAACTTTCTACTCAAGAGTATGGAGAACACAAAGCATACCCGATCTGGCAATAGTCACAGAAGACATCCAGAGACGTGCAGAAAGAGAAGTGATGAGACAACTAGGAGGAAGTGACCACAAACTAATCATTATTACTGTAGGAAAGCTCAAGTCACAGAAGACATCCAGAGACATGCAGAAAGAGAGGTGATGAAACAACTAGGAGAAAGTGACCACAAACTAATCATTATTACTATAGGAAAGCTCAAGTCACAGAAGACATCCAGAGACGTGCAGAAAGAGAGGTGATGAGACAACTAGGAGGAAGTGACCACAAACCAATCATTATTACTATAGGAAAGCTCAAACCACCAGAAAATAAGACAAAAATAGCCAGCTGGAACTACAAAAAGGCAAACTGGAACCTGTACAGAAACCTAACTGAAGGAAAACTGACAGAAACCCACACAACAAACAACATCCAGAAAAACATTACAACACTCACAAACATCATACTAAAAGCAGCACAAAATCAATCCCCAGAGGAAGAAGAAAACACTACGCACCCTTCTGGACCAACAAACTACAACAATCACATGAAAAAGCCAAGGCAGCAGATCAAAATGGAACAAGACCCATCTGACACAAATGTCACAGAACACAACAAACACCAAGCCATATACAGAAAAGAAAACTCACATGCATAGGGAAAGTTGGCAGGAAAAACAGTAACCCTAAACATGGAAAAAGACAGCACAAAACTATGGCAGCTTGTAAAGAGCCTAAATGAAGAAAACACCACCAGCCATGCCTGCCCAGTCATAGAAGAAGGAGGAAAACCTACACGGCAGAATAGCTGCAAACATTCTTAGGACGACTTTGCAAAAGAAAGCAACATATATATGCCCAAAATCAGGAAACCAAAAAGAACTAAAACAAATAAACAAACAACTTGCAGACAAACATGACATAATGAACAAACCTTTCTCAAAGAACTGGACAGCGCAACAAAAAAACTAAAGAAAAAAAAGGCACCAGGACCAGATGGGGTGACAAACGAAATCATAATAAACCTAGGAACAGGTGGCAGACAACACCTCCTGGACCTGATAAACCAATCTTGGATGCAAGGAGTATATCCAAAGGAATGGAATGAGGCGGAAATAATCCCTATAGCAAAAAAAAGGCAAGCCCAAGGAAAACAAAGAAGCTACCGTCCCATAAGCCTCCTCAGTTGCCTTGGGAAAACAATGGAGTGGCTGGTAAACAACAGGCTGCTTAACTTTCTTGAGGAAAAGAAAATACTTGATGACTGTCAATCAGGCTTCAGAAAACACAGAAGCACAGATGACCAAACCACCTATCTTGCCCAAGAAATTGAAGATGCCTTCCAGAATAAACACAAGCTGCTGGCCACCTTCTTCGACCTGACTAAAGCCTTCGACAAAGTCTGGAAAAAGGACTACTGCTAAACTAGCACAAAGCGGATCAAAGGTCACATGTACACATGGATCAGAGATTTCCTATACAGACGATGTGCAAGATTCAAACTGGAAGGACACAGAAGCAAGCTGGTCAGACTAGAAGATGGGGTTCCACAGGAAGTGCAATATCCTTACACTCTTCATCCTTTTATCAATAATCTCCACAAACAATTTACATCTAACATTCACAAGGCACTCCATGCAGACGACTTGGCCATATGGACCCAAACAGAATACATAAGAACTGCCAAGATCAGAATGCAAGGAGCCATAAATGCAGTAAAGAAATGGGCAGACACTTGGGGGTCACAATAAACCAAAACAAGACAGTGTCAACACTGTTCTCACTCTCTACAAACCTGAACAAGTCGACTATACCTCGACAACAAACCATTACCAAAGGAGGACAATCCTACATATCTAGGAATAAAATTCGACAAAAGACTTACATGGGGTCCCCACATAGAAGAAACACAAAGGAAAGCCACACTAAGATTAGAATGAAAAACTAGCAGGAACCCACTGGGGCAAATGCAAACACTACACGCCAAATATACACAGGGTATGTACGTCCAAAACTGGAGTATGACAAATGAGCCTACACAACAGAGCACAGACAAATCTATACAAGCTAGACAAAATACAGAACACAGGCCTCAGAATTATCACCGGAGGTCTGAGAAGTACATAAATAAAAGATCTGGAGGCAACTGCTGGCCTTGAGAGCCTGGGATGACGCAGGGAACAAAAAATACTCACACTATCAGAAAAGTTCAACGACAGAAAATAACCCCATGCACCAAACAATCACGAACCAACCAAAAACTGCATAAAAAGACACAGCTTCCATCACTTGTCAAAATCACTCTCTGCAAAAACATGGACATCCTCTCAAAAGACTCAGCAACCTGGGAAATGATAGTACCATTCAACAACACAGACATACAGCCCAACTTCACAGTGATAACAACAATTCCAAATGTAGACAAAAAGGGTGAAGAAACAGGTCCCATCTTGAGAGCAAGACACTAGAACACATTGACACCCCATACCCCCATCCGAGTGGACCCATATATACACAGACGGATCATCAGACACGACAGCGAGGAAAGGAGGGACCGGAACCATCATCATACTCCAAGACGGCACCACACTAAAAATTTCAAGTGCCACTGGAGAACTCTCAACAAATTTTAGAGCGAACAACACACAATTGTGGATGCATCAAAAATACTGCAGCAAAGAAACATCCAAAACAACAAACTTGTCTTCCTTTGGGACTGCATGTCAGTCCTGCAGGCCACACAAAGGGAACCACAAGATAACATGGAAAGAGCTGACACTACAGCTAGACAAGCTCTCAGAACACAACATAATTATTCTCCAGTGGATACCAGCAAACTGTGGCATACCAGGAAATGAGAGAGCAGACATGCTGGCTAAGGAGGAACAAAACTTACAACACAAACACCAGTGTCACTACCAGAAATCAAGACACATATCAAAAGAAAGTACAAAGAGGTATGGAGGCAACAAACCCACAGCAAACACCCACAAGATCCCATCAGCAGACTAAACAGAAAACAGCACACAACAATCTTTTGTCTAAGAACAGGTCACTGCAAGCTCAACCACCACATGCACAGAATAAAGCCTGCTCAGACTGCACAGTGTGCATGCCAGACAGAAACACGGACTCCAGAGCACATCCTGCAGTCATGTCCATCATACACCAACGAAATGAAACATGGCCTCATGAACAAAGTTTACAGACCAAGCTATGGGAACTCTCGAAGAACTCCAACTGACATGCAGCTTCATAGAGGCAGAAATTGGATGTGCTGGCCTACTTGTTGGCGCATAACTGGCACAACATTCAATCGCTCTTAGGCTCAGATCACAAAGAATGATTTAACAAGTGGTAGATATGGACGTCGAAGTAGGAGGTATGCCAATGAACTAAGTATCTTAAACTTTAGAACAGTCAAGATGGAAGAACTAATAGACAATGCTACCAGGTTTGACAAATACTATTTTCTAGGTATTCTGAACACACAGTGCACCAAGTAATGAAGAAAGATGTAGTAGGCACTTTGGAGATTCAAACCTAGTCCACTGAGGAGACAGCCTCACTGCAGGTAAGGTAAATGTTTGATAACTTCAACATGTAAAAGTGTATTTCCTTTACTGGTATGATCCATGAAGTAACAATAATTTGCAGAATTACACTTATCTTCGCTCTGGGAACATGGTGACAATGGTAATGAGAGAG
>JADZMA010001241.1:0-23168 GCA_020796225.1 Arion vulgaris
TTTTTGGGACGGGTTTCCCAAATTATCAACCATTTTTTATGGTTTTTTGCCTTTTTTCCATGCCCCAAGTCAGATAGTTCAAGGTCTGTTATACAACATTAGAAAAAGCTACGCAAAAGCAAAGATATTCATTTGTCGGTTATTTATATTTATGATATCTTTGTGTGTTTTTATCCGGTACAGTCAAACTATCACCGAATCTTCTAGAGAGCTACAATGTCTGCAATGTATACAAGAGTTTCGAAATGAGCCTGTTTGACTAAAGCTCACGCAGTTCCAATATATAATGCAAACATTATTGAGGCATAACAGGCATATTTGAGCGTGTTTCTGTTCTTGCATGCGTTCTCTCTTTCTTCATCGTCGCTTTTTGTTATCGCGCCGATCGTTGCACCGTATTGTCCCGCCGCAGTGAAAATAAACAAACCAAAACTACGCGTCACCCAAGCTGATAACAACATTAAAACGATTTCAACACTGATGCACTCAACTGCGTAGCACCTGCGAAGATCTAGTAAAACTCTGAATCCGTAGTCAATGATCTGGTTATCTACTATGACAGCGATGAAATTATTCCATCCGTCACGAAAAAATTGTGGATTTAAGAAATAACACAACAGCCAGTCGCCATGTTAAACCAGAAGTCTATTTCTCCACAACGTGCACACAAAAAAGTCTCCCATTGTCTTCCTCAATTCTCTAACTAATAAAAAGATAGACATCATCAAGACAGAAATCATGAAGATTATCAAACTCCGAAAAGATGTAGTTACAATATAAGTAGATCACAAAGTTCAAATATTGGAACTGAATTCTCCGCAAAGAGTTAATCCTTGTTTTTCCCTGCTTGTTTGCCCAACACATGGTGATGTTAACAAAACAAGACCTGTTCTTGGATTGAACTATCATCAGACTTAATTTCATAAAAAAGAAAGAAAAGACAGTCACCAACATCAGATAAGAAAGAAAGTTGGGACATAAATGGCTGAATTACATTTGAGAAACACAGAATGAAGTGGTTTGTCCACCTAATAAGAATTCAACCAATACATAGTCATAGTATACATAGTCTTCTATAATATAACCAGTAAAAGAATGTGAGAGGAAAACTACGAAAAAGATGGCTTGATGGTATAGAAGAATCTTGTCAAAGAGCAAAAATAACTATAGTTCATAGTTCATAGTTCATAAGTACGGTTCCAACTTCACTGCAACGGTCACCCATAATTGCTCGTTCCTGTGCAAATGAAAATCACACGAAATGCTAACAACGTGAATGTTTCAGGGGAACACTCTATAATGAAACAGCGCGTACCACCACAAAAAGCAACCTGCTCCGCATAAATGCTACATGGCCGTCGCCAATGTAGCAACACCAAACTGTTCATCACTTGAATTGCAATTTTGTCGAAGGGAAACATCAATCATGACAAATCCAGCTTTCGCACTCGCAATATAACTGCATACGGCAGATTGAGCTTGTTCGTCAACTGCTGTCCGCCATTTTCGAATACAACTCAACACACAACAAACGCACGGTTGACACAGCAAAAGCATTCCATGTAACATTCATAGCTCACAGCGCGCCTCCAAGCACTAACCAGTAGCTCGGCAAACGAAACCGAAAATACTGACCAACATGTCGGAAATGCACTAGCAAAGTCGTTCAGAATCAAACAGTTCTGACTCTGAATGGCCTTCCGCATTCCGCCATTGCTGGCAGGGCTTAAAGATAACTATAAATAACTATAACTATCACCAGCCACCAGAACATCGCAAGACAAAAACAGAAAACCACGAACTGGGCAACAACACTGGAGCAGTGTAACGACAAAGAAGATATAAAGTACAAAAGAGACGTTTGCTAGTCTCATGGTAGACACGTCCAATCCATCTCCACATCTCTTGGATATGTGTTCATATTCTTTGTAACACTGTGTAAGTAGTTCTTGAATATAGATACATTTTGACCAGAGCACATGTAAGATCTTTCTCAGACAAATTGTATAGAACAGCAATGAAACTTTGGTGCCTGTGGATGCATGTATGATAGATCCATGACTATGTTACCCGCCATCTATAGCACTATTCAGATTTTCAAGAAAAAATTATTTCTAAATAACATTATAATAATAATTCCGCTCTACGTTATACTTATACAGGGCTGTCAAAGTAATTTCTCCATCACGCTCTATCCTGGTCAACTTCGTCAATCTCATCCATGAAACTGAGACGATATTTCTTGCCTCTCAGCAAAGTTCATTTCAGGTCTCCTTAGGTCGACCTCTTACTTAACTCCTTTGCATCCAACTGAATGTCTAATTTGTTATTTTGAGAAACTTTTCATCTCCTTTTAACTTTAGTTGTATTATCTTTAGCGAAACCTACAAATCTGAAGTGGTCAGAGCGAGAAACCGACAGGAGGCAAGATATAATGGAGACCCACTAGAAATAGGTTGTATTTAAAATTCACAGAAAAAAAACAAAAATATATTGTCATATAATTTCTACGCCTCAGCAGAGTATAGCTTTCTGATAAACAATGTTTAGTGAGTATCACTAGCATTTAAAAAATAATTTCTGAAAATATATTGTAACCCTCTTTTCCACATCGAGGAGAGATTAACATAAGAAGTGAAAGAAGTCAAACTCATATAATGTACATATCACTATAGCTATAGCGTGAACTCCAAAAATGTCTAACTCCAATTGTTTTGTAGATATGGTTTTTGCAATGCAACCTTCCAAATTAAAAACAAAATTTCAAATTAGAAAGCAATATCTCTGCTTATATAAAGTTTGAAAAAAGTGAGTTCACGCTATAACTATGGGTGATATGTACATCATATGCCAGTTTGGCTTTCTTGCACTTTATTTTTTGGAAATCCTTCCCTGATACAGGGTTTTTACAAAATATTTCAAGAAATTAATTATTTTTTTAATAACAAACCCACAGTGCATACACTACAGTTGTTTATCATCGAAAAAATGTCTTTTAGCAATCAATAAATTAGGCAAACGTTGTTAGTTTTTTCAGAATTTTAAAAATACAACCCTTGCCCCTGGTGATTTTCCTGCCTTAATAAATTGACGTCGAACAAAGACACGTATGTATGATATCACATAAGCAAACAAATGAATAATCATTGTGTTTATTATCTTTACTAACGGTTTTTATTATTACATTATTATTAATGTTAGTATTATTAATGAATTGTCACACAACCCCCGCACATCAGTCACAATATATGCGCTCTAATCTAAAAAAACGTAGGTATAAAAAATGGAGAGTTTGAACATATCTTTTTTTTGTATTCTCCAGATTCTGATCCCATAATCAAATAGATAGCCCCCAGTCGCGATATACGGGTTCTGATGTTATTTGGCGACTTCCAGACTTTCTGAAAGGCCATGAGTACATTTGCCCACTCAGTCGCTTTTAAAGTAGATCCAATGCCTAGTTGTATGGCTATAAAAGAGGCTATAATTTCATATGACAACAAGCAAACTGACAATGGAGATACTGGCGGTGGCTAATGCCCCACCTGCGGGAGTACACTACACTCATGTGCGATTCTGAGTGATTCTTTGGGGTATGCCCCAAAAGGTGGAGGTTGGTCAGGTGCGGGCATTGACTGAATCACTAAAGGTCAATAATTGCAGAATCCTACTTATCTTCGCCGGGGGAAATGGGTGTCATTGGCAATGA
The DNA here is from genome assembly GCA_020796225.1 of Arion vulgaris. NCBI lineage: Eukaryota > Metazoa > Mollusca > Gastropoda > Stylommatophora > Arionidae > Arion > Arion vulgaris. The sequence goes on from JADZMA010001241.1 coordinate 3,710, forward strand.
GAGAGCAGACAGACTCGGCCACAATATCAGAGGGCGCCAATGGATAGAGCTGATATTTTGAACGCCTTCATAGAGTGTGGCCGCAAAGAAGATTTTATTTAACCAACCACGCAACTACTAGATTGCAGGAGTTGGTTTGGGAAGATTGGATAGCAAGAAAAGAACAGCATAACGGGGTATAGTAGGTTCATCAATCAAATCGAACTGATACGGTCAGTCGCTGGACATTTAAGAGTTATTGCGAAGGAGATCGGAGCAACGAACATGTACGGAGCGCAAGAAGCTCCCCAGATTAACCAGTAGGGTGTAAAAGTACTTGGATATTTTAAAGATGTCTGTTTGTTGATATCTACGCTTGTTTAGACGATGAATAATAATTAAAATAAAGACTAGGGGGGCGCGTCATTGAGGGTAGTGGGCCCGGCCTCACCAATAATCGAAAGGAGAATTTTTTCCCGAATAGACAAAATAGTAAATACTCCAAAATGATTTAATATGAAATACTCAAAAACAGGTCAAGAGATCCTTGAATATTATAATGTAAAGTGGAAGTTGCTGAGAAACAGGTCAAAGAGACCCTTTGAATATTATAATGTGGCACAGTGAAGGTTGAGGAAACAGGCAAGAGATCCTTGAATATTATAATGTGTCAAAGGAGTTCTAGGAAACAGGCCAAAAATCCCAAAATTACTGGCAATGTAAGTTTTGGGAGGAAACAGGCCAAGAGACCCCTTGAATATTAAATGCAGTAAGTTGCGGGGAAACAGGTAAGAGATCCTTAAATATTATAATGGTCACAGGAAGTGTTAGGGAAAAGGTCAAGAGATCTTCAATTTTAAAATGGTCAATAATGGAGTTCCCGGGGAAACAGGTCAAGAGACCCTGAATATTGGGTTCAAGGAAGCTGGAGAAAATAGAGATCCTTTTATAATGTGTACAGTGGTTGTTTGAGGAAACAGATAAAGGACCCAATTCGGAATGAATGTGCCCAAGGTGTGTACAATATATTTTAATAATTATTTAAGTTTATGCTGATTTTGAACAATTAATTTATATCCCATTTATTATGTGATGAATTTGACATATTTCATTATTAAGATAATACTATTTGAGTCTTCTTCTTTGTTGTCACACTGGCAATACCAGGTTGTGCCAGTGTAGTGGTTTCTGTTTACCCTACTGCTTGTGACTGGTGATAGTTATTTTTGCTTTTTGACAGGATCTGGTCATCAGCCATATTTTCGGTCTTCTCACTTTTTTTCCCCTGATTTTCTATTATAGAAGACTTTGTATACAGTGAAGTTTGTTCCCATTTATGTAGGGGCGGGAACCTTATTTTGTTTCACTAGATTGGGATTGATTCTCTACAAAGGAGCCATCTGCGTCAGATTATCAGCCACCCCATCATTTTATTTTGACGCTGTGGTGCCACCTTCTTCTCAAGTCTGATACTGGTAGTTCTAGATATAATTTATGATTTCTGTTTCCGGTTTGTGCGACTTCTTCCTGCAGTGTTATATACTCCTTGTGATGGTAAGTCTACATTTTTACTGCATGACAAATCTCTGAGGCAGATCCAACGAAACGTTATCCCCCCATTGGGGAGGTATCATTGATCGTTTCAAGTCTTTGTTTCTGGTTAGATTTTAGCGGACACGCATCCGATTTAGCAAATTTCAATGAATTCAAGCAAAGTTCTGTCCAATTTTTCTTACTGGAAAAGGATGGTATATATATTTGTGAGTTTGGTATTCAAAAATGGTGAAGAATCATCTTATCAAACAATGTGATTCAAAATTTGGGTGAAGAATCACTCAGTCATCAATGCATTCATAATTGGGTGAAGAATCACTAGTCATACAATGTATCTACATTGTGGTGAAGAATCACTAGTTACACAATGTATTCATAATTGGGGGGAAGAATCACTAGTCAAACACAAGTGATTCATATGGGTGAAGAATCACCAGTCAAAACAATGATTCATAATTGTGAAGAATACTTGCAAACACAATGTGCATCTACATTGGTGGAAGAATCACCAGTCAAACACAATGTGATTCAAAATTGGTGAAGAATCACTCAGTCAACACAATGCATTCAAAATTGGTGGTAAGAATCACTAGTCAAACACAATGCTTTCCCAAATGGGTGAAGAATCACCCAGTCATACACAGGCATTCAATTGGTGGTGAAGAATCACTGGTCAAACACAATGTGATCATAATTGCGGGGGAAGAATCACTCAGTCAAACACAATGTATTCATAATTGGTGGGAAGAATACTCAGTCAAACACAATGTGATTCATAATTGGGAAGAATCATCAGTCAAATACAATGTATTCATAATGTGGTGAAGAATCACTAGTCAAACAAATGTGTATCAAATTGGGTGAAGAATCACATTAAAAATGCGTTTTCAAAATTGCGGTGAAGATATTTGTCAAAAATGCATTCATAATTGGTGGTGAAGAATCACCGTCATACACAATGTATTCGGTAAAGAAGAAGACCCCTTTCTTTACCATGAGATGAATTGGGACCACAGTGAGGCCGTACTTTTGATCAACAGCCCACAATGAGTTTAGTCATCGATCATCACCGCACATCAATCAATTAGTTCATGACTGATCTCCCCCTCAGTATGTCTCTATCGTGGGGACTAATGACATTGGTCTTTGTTAGTTTACTATTTCCGTCTAAGCATGTGCTCAGCCCCCCTACACCACATTTGACTTGTTTTCTTGGCGTATGGCCAGGTCAGATTCACCACATTACTTGAATCATTTACACATCCCCTCTCCTTTGGAATTTAGAATCAGCTTAGTCCAGTTGCTATTTAACAGAGTTGTTACCCGCAGTTATCAGCTGCATTTCCAGCACACCTGTATGGTTCAGAACAAAATAAAACGATTTATGTCGCCAGACCTCCTCAGCGATCAGCCTCACAATGAGTAATGCAGACAACATCATATCTGCTGCTTTACTACAAGTGTTTTCTGTGCTAAGGAGGATGGGTGATGATCTGAGAGCTGATGGTTGGGGAAACAATCACTGGAAAATTTTATTCAGGACCACATAACCCCCAAGATGACACTATACACAACCATCAATGCAATAAATGGGATACAAAGCAACATATATATTTCGTTATTTTTTATTTTGAAAAACTTTCTAATCACTACATTTACTTAAAGCTGTAGATGAGAACTTCCATTGAAGGTTTGAATGTTTCTACATGTAATCGCCATTTGGGAGTTTTTCTCAAATTGCATTCTTTTATTGTTTGCTTGATAAAGGCCTTTGGCTAAACGCTGCTGTTTATCGTCACTGTTTCTGATTTTGCAAACCATAAATACTTTTTTTTTAGGTTACCCGAACTTTCAAAGGAGGGTAGGTAACTTTAGATCTATTTTCCCTGAAGTTCTAGATCTAGAACTTTCTGATGAACATCAAAAACCTTCTATAAAAATAGCGGTTTCATATATTGTTAACCCCGGGGGTTAGACAAATAAAACAATAAATGAAGAATTTTTGTCATATAGATTAGTGATGAATAAGTTAAATATCCAACATTACCAGACTGTTTTTAAAATACAAGTAGGGAAACATTGAATTTATGGGATAAAATAACTATTGCAATCATGTACACAAGAGACAATTTATATGAGGCTGAACAATATGATTAGAAAGGGAAACGCTATTATACAGTTCACTGTCGATATAAGTATGAGATAATTACACATCGTCAAGAAAAATGACAACGTCAAAAATATATTATAAGGTCCAGTAGAAGAAGTGTCAGGTAATGTTAACCACAAAAAGATGACAACCCGTCTATATATATATGTTATAAGGTCAAGTAAGAAAAAGCTGTAAGTACAGAAACAACAATCAAGTAATGATGATAGTCTGTCAATATAAGATGATAAACTGATCAAAAATGACAAACTGTCAAGATGAAAAAGTTCAGAAAGATGGTAAGACAGTTCAAGTCAAAAATAAAACACGACATGACATAAACTTAAAAGAAAATTGGGAAACATTTAAACAGTAAAAATTTATCATAAAGGTTCCATAAAAAACACACACAACCGGTAATCTTTCGACCAATATTTAAGGCACATGTTGTTAGATTTTTTGTTTCTTTAGAAGTGTTGACACTGTTTTACTAAAGGTTCTCGATGTTCAGAGTTGATATACTCTGAAATTTTTCATATTTTATATGGTATCTTGCTGTCAATACTTCCAAGAATTCTGATACAACTTTTTCATTCTGCCTAATATTTGTGCAGATATATTATATATATATATATATATATATATAAATAAATGGTTCAAGAAAAATAAGAGAGAAGGTTTCCTAGGATACTTAAAAACTTTGCATAGAAAGTTAGAATATCGGGCAATTCATGAAAGATTGAGAGAGTTGTCCAGGATAGAGCTGTATAGAGAAATTGCTTAGGTCCTATGTTCAGATATCACGAGAGGAATATATACTATATTCCATTTCTGTTTCCCCAGTTATTTTGTTTTTCGTCATATATTTTTACTACCCAGTGCAGTTAGAATTCCACATTTTTTCCGCTGAGTCTAGCGGCGTTCATATAGTGCAATGTCCCTGTATATATGTTTTTTTTCTTGACCTTTGTTTAATAAAAGTCTTTTTATTGAAGTGTAGACTAGTTTGTGTCATTTTCACTTTTGTGCTTCCTATTTATCTTCTATTTGAAACATAACTTATTAAATGTTGTAAAACATTAATTCCAATTAATAAAGTTGAGATTAATTTGTTATTGAGACTGACAAGGCTTAAACAAATGTCAATATTTTTTCTTTTACTTGATTGAAGGTCAATATTGAAAACACATAAAACTGTTATTTAAGGATGGAAGTAAATTAACATATTCTAAATTTTTCAGACTGTTTTACTAAAAAAACATGTAGGGAAACATTTAATTTGTGATGATAAAAATAACTATTGCAATCATGTATACTTGTGGTTAATCAAGCATACTAAGAAGAAGGTCAATGATAGAAAGAAACAGGTAAAGAGATTCCCCGGTATTATAATTTTCAAAGTAGAAGGCAGAGGAAAAAAGAATGGGGGATAGAGCGTGCTACAAATAAGAAAGAGAAAATGAGATGTTTGGGGATATAAAAAAACATGAAGGGCTGAGAAGACCATCATGAAGGAGGATACCGCAAAGAGAATGACCACTAAGAAGATGATTCAGGATGTAACTGATGGTTTGAACATGACGGTGCAAAAGGCAGGACACCTGGTCAATGAAAAGAATTCTGAGACTTGGGGGAAAGTTCGCCAGGACAAGTTATTTGATGTTGATGATACAAGGAAACAATTTATGCTAAGGAAGAAACAAATTATGATTTTGAGAGGAAACGATAAACAATTAACTACTTTTGTCATGTGGTTGGTCATATTCGTTTTTGATCCGCACTAAGAACAAAGGAATTGAAAAGGCAATGACATGACGGGAAATACAAACCAATCAAGCTGAAAATATAAATTTGTATTTAAAAACATATATTTGGTAAAATCTGTATTGAATTGGAAATTTTATTATGATCAACTTCTTCTTCAAACGATCATATCACTACTTGTCAACATTTTGATTTGTATGTACCTGAGCCAAAACGATTGTACGTAGCCAGCAAATCTGATTTCTAGTGCTTTTTATTATAGGCAGCATCCCCCCAGCCTATATTAGGCGCCTTATGACATGCATTGAGGTCACAGTGGTACTGTTCTTTGCTTCTCAGAGGCCCAGACCCCGGGGTTTGTTATGATCCAAAACCATTATTGATTCAGAGATTAAATTTTTCTACTTTTGAACCTATTTCTATATCCCTTCCCCACCGGACACAAAAAATTCCACAGTGGGTTTAATTGCCCATTTCTTCTCCAAGGGGAGAACTCAGCAATTTAAATCCACTGTGGAATTCTTATGTGTCAACGGGATACAGAGAGATATAGATAATAAGAGTTCTGAAAGTAGTGAAATATATTATCTACTTGAATCAATAATATTTTTGATCATAACAACACCCCGTGGTACTGGGGCCTGCTAGGGAAGCAAAGAACAGTACCACTGTGACCTACAATGCATGTCATAAGACGCAACTAATATAGGCTCTAGGGATGCTACCCTAGTAAATAAAAAGCAGCACAGAAATCAGATTTGCTGGCACAACGTACAATCGTTTTTAGGCTCAGGTCACATACAAATCACACAGAGTGGTTGACAAGTGGTCGATATGATGCGTTTGAAGAAGAAGAAGTTGATCATAATAAAATTTCCAATTGCATGTATACAGATTTTACCTAGTATACTGATATTTTAATACAAATATTATATTTTTCAGCTTGATTGGTTAGTATTTGCCGTCATGTCATTGCCTCTCTTGAATTCCTTTGTTCTATGAGTGACGGATCAAAGAACAGATATGACCAACCACATGACAAGAGTAGTTAATTGTTTTATGCGCTTCCTCTCAAAATCATAATTTGTTTCTTCCTTAGCATAAATTGTTGTCACTTGTATCATCAACATCAAATAAGCTTGTCCTGGCTGAACTTTACCACCCAATAGTCTCAGAATTTCTCTCTCATTGACCAGGTGTCCTGCCTCTGCAGCCGTCATGTTCAAACCATCAGTTACATCCTGAATCCATCTTCTTAGTGGTCATTCTCTTTGCCGGTATGCCTCCTTCCATGATGGTCTTCTCCAGCCCTTCATGTCTTTTTATATGCCCAAAACATCTCATTTTTCTCTTTCTTATTTGTAGCATCAGCTCTATCTCCCATTTCCTGTTTCCTCTGCAACTTCTACTATTGACCACATTATAATACCGAGGAATCTCTTTACCTGTGTTCTTTCTATCATTGACCTTCTTCTTGTATGCTTGATTAGACCACAAGTATACATGATTGCAATAGTTATTTTTTATCATCACAAATTAAATGTTTCCCTACATGTTTGTTGTTAGTGAAAACAGTCTGAAAAATGTTAGAATATGTTAAATTTACTTCCATCGCTAACATAACAGTTTTATGTGTTTTCAAATATTGAACACTTCCAATCAAGTGAAAGAAAAAAATATTGACAGCTTGTTTTAAGACACTTGTCAGTCTCAATAACCGAAAATTAATCTCAACTTTATTAATTGGGAATTAATGTGTTACAACATTTAATAAGTTATGTTTTCAAATAGAAGATGAAATAGGGAAGCACAAAGTAAGAAATGACACAAAAACTAGTCATAGCTACACTTCAATCAAAAGACTTTTTATTAAACAAAGGTACAAGAAAAAACATAGTATACATGACAATTGCACTATATGAAGCATAGACTCAGGGAAAAATGCGGAATTCCTAACTGCACTAGGTAGTGAAAATATATGAGAAAACAAAATAACTGGAAAACTAGAAATGGAATATAGATATATATTCCTCTCGTACTGCATATCGAAGCATAGGACCTGCAAGCAATTTCTCTATACAGCTCTATCCTGGACAACTCTCAATCTTTCCATGGAATTGTCCGATAATTCTGAACTTTCTATGCAAAGTTATTGTTATAGTATCCCTAGGCAGCTTCTCTCTCTTGACTTTTTCTTGAACCATTTATTTATATATATATATATATATATATAATATATCTGCACAAATATTAGGCAGAATGATAAAAGTTGGTATCAAGAATTCTTGAAAGTATTGAGGCAGCAAGATACCATATAGAAATATGAAACAATTTTCAAGGGTATATCAACTCTGAACATCAGAAGAACCTTTAGTAAAACAGTGTCAACACTTCTGATGAAAACAAAAAATCTAACTTAGTGCATAATGCATTACTGGTGCCTTAAGTGTGGTCAGAAGATTTACAGGTGTGTGTGTGTGTTTTATGGAACCTTGTATGATGGAAATTGTTTACTGTTTAAAATTGCTTCCACATTCTTCTTTTAAGTTTAATGTCAATGTCAGTGTATTTATTTTTTTGACTTGAACTGTACTTACCATCTTTACTAGACACTTTTTTCATCTTGACAGATTGTCATCATTTTTGGTCAGTTTATCATCTTATATTGACAGACTATCATCATTACTTGATTGGTTGTTTTCTGTACTTGACAGGCTGTCTTCCTTACTTGACCTTATAACATATATATATACTTGACAGGTTGTCATCTTTTCTTGTGAGATTAACATTACCTGACAGGCTGTCTTCACTACTGGACCTTATAATATATATGTACTTGACAGGTTGTCATCTTTTCTTGACCGATGTGCTGAATGTATCTCATACTTATATCTGACAGTGAACTATTATAATGAGCGCTTCCTTTCATAATCATAATTTGTTTCAGCCTCGTATAAATTATTGTCTCTTGTGTACATGATTGCAATAGTTATTTTATCATCATAAATTCAATGTTTCCCTACACTTGTGTTATTAATGAAAACAGTCTGAGTAATGTTAGGATATGTTAACTGTACTTTCATCACTAATCTATATGACAATAAAATGTCTTCATTTCATTGTTTTATTTGTCTTATTTAACCCTCCGAGAGTTAAGCCAATATATCGGCTTATGACTATTTATAGAAGGTTACTTAGATGTTCATCCAGTATAGTTCTAGATCTAGAACTTCAAAGAGGGGGAAGAGATAGATCTAAAGGTTACCACTACCCCTCCTTTGAAAGTTCTATGGCTAACACGTAAAAACAAAGTACTATAGTTTTGCAAAATACAGAAACAGTGACGATAAACAGCAACGTTTGACCAAAAGGCCTTTATCAAGCAAACAATACAAGAATGACGAATTTCGAGAAACACTACAAATGGACGATTACATGTAGAAACATTCAAACCTATCTAATGGAAGTTCTACATCTACAACTGTACTTAGTAAATGTAGTGATTAGAGAAGTTTTTTTTTCAAATAGTAAATAAACAGTATATATATATATTGCTTTTAGTATACCCATTTATATGCATATGATAGTTGTGTATAGTGTACATCTTTGTAGGGTTAATGTGTGGTCCTGGAATCAAATTTCACAGTAGAATTGTTTTTTTCCCCAACCATAACAGCTCTCAGATCATCAACCCATCCTCACTTAGCTACAAGAGAAACACTTGGTAGTAAAAGCAGCAGATATGATGTTGTCTGCATTACTCATTGTGAAGGCTGGAGTCGCTGAGGAGGTCTAGGCTGACATAAATCAGTTTTATTTTTGTTCTAGACCATACAGGTGTACTGGGAAATGAACACGCTGATAAACATGCAGGTAACAACTGCTGTTTAAAGTGGGCAAGCAATGGACTAGGCTGATATTCTAAATTCCCTAAGGGAGAGAGGATGTGTAAATGATTCAAGTAATAGTGGTGAATCACAACCTAGCCATACTGCAAGAATAACAAGTCAAATGTGGTGTAGCTAGACTGAACGCTATGCTGGTAGACAAAGAGAAATAGTAAACTAACAAAGAACCAATGTCATTAGTCACCACACGATAAGAGACATACTGAGGAGGAGATCGGAGTACTTATGAACTAATTGATTCGATGTGCAGTGATGATGATCCGATGACTAAACTCATTGTGGGCTGTTGATCAAAGAAAAGTACAGGCCTAACACTGTGGTCCCCAATTCATCTCATGGTATAAAGAAAGGGATCTTAACTTCTTTTTACACTTGAATGCACATTGTGTATGACTGAGTGATTCTTCACCACCAATTATGAATGCACATTGTGTATGACTGAGTGATTCTTCACCACCAATTATGAATGCACATTGTGTTTGACTGAGTGATTCTTCACCACCAATTATGAATGCACATTGTGTTTGACTGAGTGATTCTTCACCACCAATTATGAATGCACATTGTGTTTGACTGAGTGATTCTTCACCACCAATTATGAATGCACATTGTGTTTGACTGAGTGATTCTTCACCACCAATTATGAATGCACATTGTGTTTGACTGAGTGATTCTTCACCACCAATTATGAATGCACATTGTGTTTGACTGAGTGATTCTTCACCACCAATTATGAATGCACATTGTGTATGACTGAGTGATTCTTCACCACCCATTATGAATGCACATTGTGTTTGACTGAGTGATTCTTCACCACCAATTATGAATGCACATTGTGTTTGACTGAGTGATTCTTCACCACCAATTATGAATGCACATTGTGTTTGACTGAGTGATTCTTCACCACCAATTATGAATGCACATTGTGTTTGACTGAGTGATTCTTCACCACCAATTATGAATGCACATTGTGTTTGACTGAGTGATTCTTCACCACCAATTATGAATGCACATTGTGTTTGACTGAGTGATTCTTCACCACCAATTATGAATGCACATTGTGTATGACTGAGTGATTCTTCACCACCAATATGAATGACATTGTGTATGACTGAGTGATTCTTCACCACCAATTATGAATGCACATTGTGTATGACTGAGTGATTCTTCACCACCAATTATGAATGCACATTGTGTATGACTGAGTGATTCTTCACCAATTATAATGCACAAACTTCACAAATATATGTAACCATCACTACCAAATATGACTTAAGAAAGAAAGTTGGGACAGAACTTTGCTTGAATTCATGAAGAGATTGGCTGAAATCGGATGCACGTGTCCGCTAGGGAATGCTAACCGAAACAAATGCTTGCAGAAAACGGATGCAATGATACCTCACAATGGGGAATGGGATAACGATTCTACGTAGCCGATCTGCCTCAGAGATTTAGTCATGCAGTAAGAATGTCAGACTTACCATCACAAGGGTAGCCATAACTTACTGCGGGAAGAGGTCGGCACAAACCGGGAAGCAGAAATCATAGGAATTATATCCTACAGAACTACCCCAGTATGCAGACTTGAGAAGAAAGAGGTGGCCACACACCCAGCGTCAAGATAAAATGTATGGCGTGGCTGATAATCTGACGCAGATGGCTGCCTTTATTAGAGAATCCGAAATCCCAATCTAGTGAGAAACAAAGAATGAAGTGGTTCAGCCACTTAATAAGAATGGAACCAAACTTCACTGTATACAAAGTCTTCTATAATAGAACATCAGGAGAGAAGGTGAGAGGAAGACCACGAAAAATATGGCTAGATGACAGCAGAATCCTGTCAAAAAGCAAATAACTATCACCTAAGTCACAAGAGCAGTGCAAGATAAACACAGAAAACCACTACACTGAGCAACAACCTAGTATTGCCAGTGTGACAACAAAAGAAGAAGACTACCAAATATATGTTATCTTAACATAATGAAATATGTGCTAAATTCATCACATAATAAATGGTGTTATAAATTAATTATTCCAAAATCAACATAAGCTTAAATAATTATGTAAAATATATTGTATACACACCTTGGGCACAATTACATTCCTTGAAGTTAGCTCCCTTTATCTGTTTCCTCGGCAACTTCCACTATTGACCACATTATAATATTGAAGGATCTCTTGACCTGTTTCCTCGGCAACTTCCACTATTGACCACATAATATTCAAGGATCTCTTGACCTGTTTCCTCGGCAACGTCCATTATTGACCACATTATAATATTGAAGGATCTCTTGACCTGTTTCCTCGGCAACTTCCACTATTGACCACATTATAATATTCAAGGATCTCTTGACCTGTTTCTCGGCAACTTCACTATTGACCACATTATAATATTCAAGGATCTCTTGACCTGTTTCCTCGGCAACTTCCACTATTGACCACATTATAATATTCAAGGATCTCTTGACCTGTTTCCTGGCAACTTCCATATTGACCATTATAATATTCAAGGATCTCTTGACCTGTTTCCTCGGCAACTTCCACTATTGACCACATTATAATATTCAAGGATCTCTTGACCTGTTTCTCAGCAACTTCCACTATTGACCACATTATAATATTCAAGGATCTCTTGACCTGTTTTTTGGAGTATTTCATATATAAAATCATAGTTTTGGGAGTATTTACTATTATTTGTCTATTCCGGGAAATGATTCTCCCTTTCGATTATTGGTGGGGCCGGGCCCCACTGGCCCTCAATGACGCGCCGCCTGTCTTATTATATATTAGTATTATCCGTCATCGTCTAAAACATGCGAGTATCAACAAACAGACATCTTTAAAATATCCAGAAATTACTTTTACACCCTACTGGTTAATCTGGCAGGGGCTTCATTGCGCTCCGTACATGTTCATAGTTGCTCCGATCTCCTTCGCAATAACTCTTAACAGTGTCCAGCGACTGACCGTATCAGTTCGATTTTGATTGATGAACCTACTCATACACCTGTTATGCTGTTCTTTTCTTGCTACTCCAATCTTCAAACCCAACTCCTGCAATCTAGTAGTTGACGTGGATTGGTTTAAATGAAAATCTTCTTTGCGGCCACACTCTATGAAGGCGTTCAAAATATCAGCTCTATCCATTGGCTGACCCTCTGATATTGTGGCACAGCCAGTCTGTCTGCTCTCTCATTGCCAATGACACCCATGTGCCCCGGAGCGAAGATAAGTGGGATTCTGCAAATTGTTGACGCTTGTAGTGATTCAGTCCAATGCCTGCGCACCGAACCAGCCTCCACCTTTCGGAGCATACCCAATGAATCACTCAGAATGCACGCATGAGTGTAGTTTGCTGACTCCAGCAAGAGTAGTGCATTAGCCACCGCCAGTATCTCCATTGTCATGTTGCTTGTTGTCATATGAAATTTATAGCCTGTCTATTTATAGACCACTACGAACTAGGCATTGGATCTAACTTTAATAGCAGACTGAGTAAGACACGCAATGTACTCATGACCTTTCAGAAAGTCTGGAAGTCAGCCAAATACAGCATCAGAACCAGTATATCGCGACTGGGTGCTATCTATTTGATTATGGGGATCAGAATGCTGGAGAATGACAAAACAAGATATGTTCAAACTCTCCATTTTCTATACCTACGTTTTATAGATTGAGGCGCATATGGTTAATGACTGATGAGGTGCGGGCGTTGTGTGACAATTGCATTAATAATACTAACATTAATAATAATGTAATATTAATAACAACGTTAGTAAAGATAATAAAACTAACAATGATTATTCATTTGTTTGCTTATGTGATATCATACATACGTGTCTTTGTTCTGAAACGTCAATTTATTAGGCAGAGACTCACCCAGAACAAGGGTTGTATTTTTTAAAATTCACAGAAAAAACAACAAACGTATTGCCATACAATTTGCCACCAGTTGCTAAAGACATTGTTTTCGATGATAAACAACATGTAGTGATGCACTGAGTTAGTTATTAAAAATAATAATTTTCTTGAAAATATTTTGTAAAACCCTGTATCGGAGAGGATTTCACAATATAAGAAGTGCAAGAACGCCAAACTGGCATATGATGTACATATCACCCATAGTTATAGCGTGAACTTCCACTTTTTGTCTAAACTTTATATAAGCAGAGATATTGCTTTTCTAATTTGAAATTTTGTTTTAATTTGGAAGGGTTACATTGCAAAAACCATATCTACAAAACAATTGAGTTAGACATTTTTGGAGTTCACGCTATAGCTATGGTGATATGTACATTATATGCAGTTTACTCTTTGCACTTCTTATGTTTATGAAATCTCTCCCGATGTAGAAATGGGGGTTACAATATATTTTCAAGAAAATTAATTATTTTTAAATAACTAATTAGAGTACATACACTAAACATTTTTATCATCAAGAAATACCTTTGCAACAGGTAGTAAATTTATGACAATAGTTTTTGTTGTTTTTTCTGTGAATTTTTAAAATACAACCTATTTCTGAGTGGGTCTCCTATATATCTCAGCCTCCTGTCGGTTTCTCCGCTCTGACCACTTCAGATTTGTAGGTTTTCGTAAAGATAATACAACTAAAGTTAAAGGAGATGAAAAGTTTTCAAAATAACAAATTAGACATTCAAGTTGGATGCAAAGGGTTAAGTAAGAGAGGTCGACCTAAGGAGACCCTGAAATGAACTTTGCTAAGAGAGGCAAGAAATATCGGTCTCAGTTTCATGGATGAGATTGAGCGAGTTGACCAGGATAGAGCGGTATGGAGAAATTACTTGCAGGCCCTATGTAAAGTATAACGTACGAGCGGAATTATTATTATAATGTTATTTAGAAATAATTTTTTTCTTGAAAATCTGAATAGTGCTATAGATGGCGGAGTAACATAGGTCGCCATGGATCTATCATACATGCATCCACAGGCACCGAGTTATACATTGCTGTTCTATACAATTTGTCTGAGAAAGATCTTACATGTGCTCTGGTCAAAATGTATCTATATTCAAGAACTGCTTACAGTGTTAGCAAAGAATATGAACACCATATCCAAAGAGATGTTGGAGATGGATTGGACGTGTGCTACGCATGGAGACTGGCAAAACGTCTCTTTGTACTTTGTTTTATCTTCTTTTGTCGTTACACTGCTACCGTGTTGTTGCCCAGTTTGTGGTTTTCTGTTTTTGTCTTGCGATGTTCTGGTGGCTTGGGTGATAGTTATAGTTATTTATAGTTATCTTTAAACCTGGCCAGCAATGGCGGAATGCGGGAAGGCCATTCAGAGTCAGAACTGTTTGATTCTGAATACGACTTTGCTAGTGCATTTCCAACATGTTTGGTCGGGTATTTTCGGTTTCGTTTGCCGAGCTACTGAGTTAGTGCTTGGGCAACGCTGTGAGCTATGAATGTTACATGGAATGCTTTTTGTGTCCACCGTGCGTTTGTTGTGTGTTAGTGTGTATTCAGAAAATGGCGGACAGCGGTTATGACGAACAAGCTCAATCTGCCGTATGCAGTTATATTGCGAGTGCAGAAAGCTGGATTTTGTCATGATTGATGTTCCCTTCGACAAGAATTCAAGTGATGAACAGTTTGGTGTTGCTACATTAGCGACGGCCATATGCATTTTATGCAGAGCAGGTTGCTTTTTGTGGTGGTACGCGGCTGTTTCATTATGGAATTAGTTCACACAGGAAACATTTCACAGTTGTTAGCATTTCGTGTGATTTTCATTTGCACAGGAACGAGCAATATGGGGTGACCCGTTGCAGTGAAGTTGGAACCGTACTTATGAACTATGAACTATGAACTATAGTTATTTTTGCTCTTTGACAAGATTCTTCTATACCATCAAGCCATCTTTTTCGTAGTTTTCCTCTCACATTCTTTTCTGAGGTTATATTATAGAAGACTATGTATACTATGACTATGTGGAGTTTGGAAGCATTCTTATTAGGTGGACAAACCACTTCATTCTGTGTTTCTCAAATGTAATTCAGGCCATTTTATGTCCCAACTTTCTTTCTTATGCTGATGTTGGTGACTGTCTTTTCTTTACTTTGTTTTATGAGAAATTAAGTCTGATGAATGGGATTTCAATCCAAGAACAGGTCTTGTTTTGTTAACATCACCATGTGTTGGGCAAACAAGCAGGGAAAAACAAGGATTAACTCTTTGCGGAGAATTCAGTTCCAATATTTGAACTTTGTGATCTACTTATATTGTAAACTAACATCTTTTCGGAGTTTGATAATCTTCATGATTTCTGTCTTGATGATGTCTATCTTTTTATTAGTTAGAGAATTAGAGAAGACAATGGAGACTTTTTTTGTGTACAGTTGAGGAGAAATAGACTTCTGGTTTAACATGGCGACTGGCTGCTTGTGTTATTTCTTAAATCCAACAATTTTTCGTGACGGATGGAATAATTTCATCGCTGTCATGTAGATAGCATGCCAGATCATTGACTACGGATTCAAGTTTTACTAGATCTTCGCAGGTAGCTACAGCAGTTAGTGCATCAGTGTTGAAATCGTTTTTAATGTTGTTATCAGCTTGGGGTGACGCGTAGTTTTGGTTTGTTTATTTTCAACATGGCGGGACAATACGGGTGCAACGATCGGGCGGCGATAACAACAAAAAAAGCGACGATGAAGAAAGAGAGGGAACGCATGCAAGAACGAGGAAAACACGGCTCAAATATGCCCTGTTATGCCTCAATAATGTTTGCATTATATATTGGAACTGCGCGAGCTTTAGTCAAACGGGCTCATTGTCGAAACTCTTGTATACATTGCAGACATTGTAGCTCTCTAGAAGATTCGGTGATAGTTTGACTGTACCGATAAAACACACAAAGATATCATAAATATAAATAACCGACAAATGAATATCTTTGCTTTTGCGTGGCTTTTTCTAATGTTGTATAACATTAGACACTTTAAGACTATCATGACTTGTGCGAACATCAGGAAAGAAGGCGAGAGGAAGACCATAACATAGATGGTTAGATAATATAGCAGAATCCTGTCAAAAACAAAAAATTAAATCACACAAGCAACTAGAGCAACAAGACAGAAACAGTAAACCACGACACTAGGCAACAATCCGGTAGTAATGTGACGACACAAGAAGAAGTAATGTGCTTTGTCGCGTCGGAAGTAGTCTTGTCCTGATGTGAGACATGACGGTGTCGCAATGCAACTGTAGAACTTCAGTTTGTACTGATTAATGTATATCTGTAATGTAAGTATTTCTTCTTAGAGATCGAGGATAGATATTGAGACAGTAACTGTCGCCCTCAAATTACTCTCTGCCTACACCAGTTATGGTATCCAACTTTATCAAAGATTCAGCATTTACAAGAGGACCAGTTTCGTTATCTTTTTCTTCAACTCCCAACGGAGCAACGATCTTCAACAAACTTTTTCCAGTTCTTCCTCTCTCTTGTCATCCCTTCCAATTCTTTCCATGTCTTGTCTATCCTTTTAATATCAGCCTCCAGCTCTCTTTCCCATATATTCTAAGCCATCTCCTTCTCCTCTTTCTCTGGGTTCCAAACAGTGCTTGTCTTGCAATACTTCCGGTCGTTTTCTAATATCTGTCCTATCCATCGCCAGCGTCTCTTCCTTAGCTCTTTCTCCACTGGTATCTGCTCTGTTCTTTATCTGAGTTCCTCGTTCCTAATCTTATCATACCATCTCAGTCCCCCTTTCTCCACTGGTATCTGCCTAGTTCTTTCTCTAAGTTCCTCGTTCTAATCTTTCTCATACCATCTCAGTCCTTCTATTCAACGTTAACATCCATTTACGAAGGTGTGTAGTTTCCTTGTGGTTTTTTGTTGTTGTCCTCCATGTTTCCGAGCCATACAACAATACTGCGTTTACATTTGATTGACAGATTCTCCGCTTTGCGTTTGTTTTGATCTCCTTTGATTTCCATATAGCTTCATATAGAACCACTTGTCATTGTAAGAGTTCTAAATTGATACAGCGACACTACGAACTTTGCCATTCGGCCTAATTCCGTATAGTATTTATGTTAACTTGAAATTTCCTAGACTATTTTCGGTTGAATAATCAATACCTACTTTGTTATAACTGTGCTAAAGTTTACTGAAGTCTTTCAGAGTTCTCGCAAAGATATTCATTTCTCGGTTAACATATATTTAAGTTATCTTTATGTGTCTTTATCCGGTAAAGTCAAAACTGTGTCACGTACTTATCGGCTCATTGTCTGGAGATTTTCGACACTCGTGTCTTCAGAAATCGTATATAAAAGTACATACTTGTAAAGCTATTACAAGAAAGGTATATGTAATGTGATAATATTGCATGTATGATAACTAATGTTCACGAATGTATCACATTTCAGTCGCATGAACATCAACAACTAGGCCAAGCAAGGACATACTAGACCAACTTTAAGTGTTTCTTTTTATTCTAGGTCGTCATTGTTTGACTATTCAATTTGTTATAGCTTGTTTTATTGTCAAGTCTTACAAAAACATTATCAGAACTCCACTTAGATAACTGGATAATTAACATATTTCGTTTCTTATCAGTTGCTGTTGTTAATGTTTCACATTTTTGTAGATCGTGACCTAATTAGCCCTTGTATTGTAAGTGTGATGATAATCACACCCTGATAGTCTTGAAAGACAATAGATATAGCTCTGCCCATGGTGGATTTTATTTCTGCTTTCTCCTGGCATGTTTTATATCAGCAAATTGTCTGCGTCTGGTTTCTCAGTCTCGTTCTTAGACCCATTTGCAAAGCGTGTTTTCCATTTAAACATTTCCCTGATCAGCTTCTCCCAGTCTTGGCCATTCTTGTCAAGCTCCTTCATGTCAAGCTTTGTAACGAAGACAGCATCGTCCTACAACTCTTTTGCCATAAAACAGCTATCTTAATTGAACATCCTTTATGATCTGGTCGTCCTTCATCACGGTCAGGTGACACAAACGTATTAACTCCTTGTGGACCAAACTCTCAGGGCCGGCGCCAGAGTATTTGGCACCCTAGGCGAACCTGTCGCACTGCGCGCCCCTCCCCCAGGCAACTAAGATTGAATTAATATGAACTTTCACAAGGAATGCTATGGTGCCTTTTGTTTTAATTCGTATTGCATTCAATAGAAAGAAGAATAGAATAGAACATGTATAATCTATATAATGGTATATTCGTTTATACCGGTAATGTAATTTCAAAACTTTATTTTTCGCGCTTTTGCTTTAGCAAATGTAGAAACGAGTTCCATCAGTTCAATGTCTTTGGCAATGTCATGTTCAATTGACAGAGTAGCTAGTCCAACAAGTCTTTCTTGTAGCATGGACGTTCGCAAATATGTTTTTATCAGTTTGAGCTTAGAAAGCTTCACTAGCCACAGAAACTGGAAGTGTCAAGAGAATTCGCAGAGCTATAACAGTGTTGGGGACACTATCTGTTAGATTATTTTTCAATATAAAGTTTAGTACATCATGTGGCGATGCACACCTTGCAACTCGTCTTGAAATGGCTTTCAGTTCACTGCTTAGATCAACTGCATCAATATCTTTGGAGTCTCCATGTTAAAAGCTTTTCAAGATTCAAGCAATGTTCCATAACTCTTACTAGTTTTGTTCTGCAAACTGTGAACATCATAGAGGAAACCAAACACAGAACTAATTTTTTGCATCAGAGTGAATCTTTTATCAACCGATTGTATTGCCGTGTCAAGAACAGCGAAGTAAAAGTTTACTTTGAATTTGTCTTTTGGATCCCGAATAGGTTCGTCGTCATCTCCTTCGTATGCAAATTGTTTCTTCTTTCTTCTGATACGGGTTGGTTCGGGTTCGAAAAGTGCTGGTATCTCTAAATTTACTGCAATTTCAACTGCATCTACCAATGTTTTCTTAAACTCCGTGTCATTTATGTGGTTTACGAGAAACTTCTTTGTTTCATCCAGATGATTCATGGCGCCACGTATATCTAATTCTTTTGCCTGAAGTTGTTTACTAGTCATGTTGATCTCAAACAAAACGTCATACCACGCAACGAGAACGACAAACTAAAACTAGAAATGGCTTTTGAAACCTAA